>JAEQBH010008827.1:0-102918 GCA_016808115.1 Tetrastigma voinierianum
AATCCAAGATTGCATGGTGGTTGCTGCAAGTGGGCCGAGATAGAAGCGAAAAAGAAAGAAAGAGAAAGAAAGGCGAGGGAAGAGAAAGAAGAAATTGGAGGAGCGACGATACGGGTTCGAAGAAAGGCTGTGGCCGAAGAAGAGAAGTGCAAAAAATGCAACAAAAGCGGCAAGGCTGGAGAGGGAGTTCTAAGAAAGAAGGAAGAGGCTTAGCTTACAAACGAGTCCCATTCATGAGCACAAAAAAGACTAAGTTAGAAGAGCAATACTCTAGATTCTTGAACATGTTCAAGAAAATGGAGGTTAATATCCCTTTTTCAGAGGCATTGACTCAAATGCCTTACTATGCTAAATTCATGAAGGATATCTTGAGCAGAAAAAGAAAAATTATTGAAGAAGGAGTAGTGAGCCTAACAGCAACTGCCCGATGCTTGCGATTATCAAAAGTCCTTATTAGAGAAAGATGCAGAATCTAGGCACCTTCACTATTCCTTACTGTAAAGGGAATTCGAAATGGGAGAAGAAATCTTGTGTGTTGATTCTGGGGCCCAGCATCAACTTGATGTCTTTGTTTGTAGTGAGGCAAGTTTAGAGATCTTACTCTAACCATGACCTTAACGAGATGGTAGATAGGGCATAGCTCAACTTTGAGGGTATTCTTGAGATGTGCTTATCAAAGTGGAAAGTTCATTTCAAATGGACTTTGTGGTTATTGATATTGAAGAAGACTAAATTTATTTTAAATAATATAATTTTGAATAATATTAAATATAAGTTTATTTTCCCTAGATGCCCCTTTAAATCCCCATGACATGTAAATCTTTATTTGATATTATATTTCCATTCAGCAATATATTTAAACTATTAATTAGATAAAAAAATAAAGTAATTATGAAAACAAATTATTTCATATTCAATATTATGAAATTTTATTTTCACACATGCTCGCTATGGTAATCCCTAATCGAAAAGAAACCAAACCTCATCTATCAAACTTCTCCATCTTCATCTGCTACTGCTTTGACTCAATCTGCTGCGTCGCTGACATCGCCAGAAGCCTCCATTCCATTCTCAGAGTAAGGGTTCACTTTCACTCTCACGCTCACCCTCATATCAGTGTATTTCTGCCTTTCCTCTTTTCTGTCAATTTTATTTTTCTTTTACTCTGTTTGGTTGGAGAGAAATCGAAGGAAAAAGGGGAACAAGAAAATTACAAGTTATCGTTTCTGCTTACTTTTACGTCCTTCCCAGCGTTTCTGTCCAAGAACACGGTTGCTATATCCCGTTTTGTTGCTAAGAAACATTGATAAGAGAAACTTATTACAGAGTTTGCTTTTCTTGCATTGCTTAGCAGCCAGGCGGTGCGTATTGTTCAGTTTGGTTGCTAAGTAACTAGATAAAAGAAAGAAGAAAAAAAACAACCTTTGAAATTTGGGGGTTGTAGTTATAAGGGAAGCATGTGAGTGACAGAATGTGGACATGATTTGAGGCTAAGAACATACTCTGTTTTGATTTGAATAGGATCCTCACATGCTTCCCTTATAGTAGTTTGGTAGAAGAATGAATTTCCAAATCATGTTTTATGTTGTTATTTCTTTTTTGCCTCTTAAAAAATTGTCATTTTGTTTGTTGAGATAAAGTGTTGTATCATCTGATGGTTATTTAACCCATTTTTATTTTTCTTATATATATATATATATATATATATATATATATATATATATATATGTTTTTGGGAAATAAGCGTCTCTGTTTTAGAATTGTTTTGTTATCGGAAATAACCTAAAACATCTCTATAAGATATTGGAAGATGGTGAACAATGTCCTCAATCTCATCCCCAACTTCTTAGTGGTCAGATTTAGAAAGAGATGACAGCGAAAAGAAACCCGTGCATGCTCACCATGAATCCGAGCTTTCTTCCAAAATAATGTTTTTAAAAAGAAAAATCCCATATTAATACATGTTTCTAAATAATGCCAAAACTAGTGTATCCTTGTTAAAGTTAAAACTATGGTTGGTGACTACGCTTTTAATCATTAATGATGGTTTTAACTAGAATCACCAACCATGGTTTTAATTTTAAGCTTGTAGTTGGTGGTTTTTTAAATGTAATGGGACCTGGCTGGTTTGACGTGTTGGCTTTATGTGTCTTTGGATTTAAAAAAAAAAAAAAAAATTTTTAGGACATCCTCCCTTAATTCCCTAAATCATAAATAGTGAGTTTACTGTCTGCAAAATTTAAAATGTCACTAAAGTTGAAAGGTTTGAGTAGAAGATGTGTCACAAACTAAACAAATGTTTTTGTTGGACAATCTGAAACTGACGAAGGCTAATGTTGCAATCTGTCATGTCTTACACAGAGTGTGGATTATTCAAGGTGGAAATGAACATGATGAACCCATTAAATTATCATCACGCGCCAAATAGGGTTTCAATTGAATTGTATGGATTATCATATTACCTGTCTTGTTTTTGTGAGACTTCATCTCTTGAGCTTTACATATTCATGTTCCATGGATTGCCTGAAGGCAGAAAACAGTTTTTCCAAAGGAAATGGGCCAGAGTAAGGCAACTGTGTTTGCTGTAGCCAACTATATATGTTGTTACTTGAAGCATAGGCACTGTATTGGGACGAGGAGCACAAATGCCTCTGAGTTTTATGCGTTTGTCCTATTTTGCTCATAAACTTTTTCCATCAAGAGATATTCACCAACTTTAAATGCGTAGTCGCTGTGTCGTCACTTATTTAAAAAAACCATAACCAGGCTAGAAAGTTTAACGGACATTGTCCATCTGTGACCTTTCTAATGGTAGTGATATGACGAAGTTACGAAAGTAAACGTAAGGGGTATCTTGGAATCAAAAAAAGTTTAGGGGCAAAATGAGACATGCATGCAAAACTTGGAGGCATTTGTGCACCTTATCCCGCACTATACTTCATAGCATTGAGTCGATGATATGGATATGAAGGATGATAAGTGAATTGTGTCTTCAAAGGGTGTGAAAGCACCTGATAGAGAAGAGGGTCTTGCATCCTTATCAGAACTCTTGCTCAAGAAAATGGGGGAGATACTCACGAAACTCCAAATGCTCCTGAATCACCGCCTCATCAACTGCTGAGCAACAGCCAGATAAATCTAATGGAGCAAATGTCTGTTGGTGGAACGAGCAGCAAGTTTGGCAAAGGGGAATGGACCACCAATTGGAGCAGCTTCTGCTAAGACAGGACCAATTTGTGGCTCGTCAAGATTTGCAATTTCAATACCTCACACAGTTTTTAACGGCTCTAAAGAATATGTTTTCAAATCAGGTGACAGGCTCGAGCTCCTAATCCGTGGTTTTCCCGAGCCACCTGTGATGTCGCCATGGGAGCCAATCCATCATCCTAGCCATAGTTCGCAAGAGACGCATTTGAAGGAGCATGATGATCAGCCTTAATCATCCTTAGGAAAAAGTCTTTTTTGTACGTATCTTCTTATGTCAAATTTTAAGTTTGTCAGTTTTTGGTTTGTTTTAGTTTTCTCTCTCTTTGGTTTGTTTTTGTTTTAGTTTTCCCTTTGTTTTTTAAGTTGCTTTTGTTAAGTTCAAAGTTTTATTTCAAAAAAATAAAAAATAAAAATAAAAAAAAAAGTGAGTTTTGTCTAGATTTGTTGTTGTTTAGGCGGATGATAAACACTGATTGAACTACCTATAATGGCAAATGTTATTTTTAAAATTTATGCTTGACATGATGACTACCTTATTGTTGAGAAACTCTTGACATTTAAGCTGGTTTCTAGCTTTTCTGGTCATTGTCGCTTGCTTAGAAAAATTTATGAGAACAAACAAACTTCAAGATCTCAAAAAGCTCATAGAACTTGCCAGTTATTACTTGAGGTATAATCTAGATGACACAACAATAAGGAAGGATTTAGGCCATTTTTGGAGTTTGAGCCTTTCAAGCTAACTAGTGTATGAATTTATCCTTAGTCACCCTGTTAGGGCTAGTAAACTGTTTCTTTGTTATACAATATCTTCTTACCATTGAATAATTCCCCACTTGATAACCTTATTTACTCATAGTATGTGTGATCATCAATAGAATTATTTTGAGCTATGACAGGTGGTGTGTACGGATAAAGGGCAAGGTGGGCTTGGGGTTAGAAACCTGACTGCTAAATAGGTCTTTGATTGGGAAATGGGGTTGGAGGTTTGCTTGGGATACAACATTTGGAAACAATTGATTACTAAGTTTGGTTTTGAGGACCATGGTTGGAGAAGCCCAGGGGCTGTTTGGGGTGGGCTTTTGGAAGGAGATTCTAAAAGAAAGCTGGTTGGGTCTGTGAAAACCTGAAGTTCAGAATTAGTAGAGGCAACAGAATCTGGTTTGACCAGTAGTGTGACCCTTCTGCCTTAAGCCACTCTTTCCCTCTGCTCTATGAGTTAACAGTCAGCTAAGTACAGTGGTTGAGATGTGGGATCATACAAATGGCTAGGCAGGTGGAATCTAAAGTTTGCTAAAGACTTCAACCATTGGGAGTTAGACATAATTAAGGGGAATTTCTTGACAGTGTTGAAAGAGTGAAGAAGGTGGATTTGAAGTGGACACAAAATCTAGGGGGGGTAAAGGAGACCATTTTTCTGTTAGACATGCTTATAATGTGCTCCTGCCTTGTATTTCTTCGGACTTCCCAGCCAAGGGTATTTGGATTCTTAGTGTTCCTACTAAGTTAGCTTTTTTTGCTTGGGAGGTAATTTGAGGCAAGGTCCTCACTCTAGACAAATTACAAAGAAGGGGATGGCAGTTTCCTAATAGAGGCTATTTGTCTGGTTGTGCTGAAGAAATAGTCCACCATGTCCTTTTACTCTTGCATTGTTGTTCTGTCTTTGAGGGATATTTTATTCTCTTTAGTTGGCATTAATTGGGTTTTCCCTTCGACGATTAAGGAGACCCTCACTAGTTAGAGGGGCCCTTTCACAAGCAAAGAGAAGAAGAAAATATGGAATTTGAGCCTTGTGTGCATTTTTTGGGCTATTTGAAAGGAAAGCGTATAATGTTCGGGTAAGGAGGCTTAGAGTGCAAGATTGAAAGATTCTTGTGTATAATTTATGGAATTGGAATAGGTTGCTCTTAGGAAATGAGGCTTTTGATAAACCCCCCATACACCTCACTTATACAAGAAAGGAGGCATGAGGCACGTGACCACCTCCCAAGATGAAGCTAAGTATGTGGTAGTTTCTTTGGTAAGAGCGGGAGGCACTTTAGGGTATCTTGTTTTGGGGGTGGGGGGTGATATAAGGAATGGGAATGTAGAGGTGGGGGTATCCAGTGCAGTTATAAAATTTGGTATCGATGGGGTTGCGTCACGGGTATGGGCGGCGAAGAAAATGGAAGGTAGAATGGATACAATGGGGGAGAAGATGGCGGAAATGCATGGTGAACTACAACGCGAGGCGAGTTCTTTTCGTAGTGAGCTTCAATGGTTGGGTCCTTTGGAGAAGAATGTGGGAGCAATGTTAGAGAAGATGAAAATAATGAAGGATGGAAGATTCTGGTTGACCTAGTTGGGATCGAGGAAAGGAGGGGGCTTAAGAAACGGTGACCCAGCAACCCATTTCTCATGTCTTGGAATCCTTTGGGGTAAGCGACTCAGGCAGGGGATTTGTAGCAGTCCCAACTCCAAAAAAAACAAGGGAAAATCGAGTTGAAGAATCTCACCTAGGGGGTGAAGCACTGAAGGAGAGACCCACAGAACTAGCACTTGTGACAAGGCGGGATGAGGAAACGGCTAGATTTGAAACTTGGGGTCGGCGCTTGGATATGCCGAGTGTTTGAAGGGGATAATCTCGAGGGGTGGATTTTTTAGGCTGAAAGGTTCTTCTCGGTGCATCATCTCACCGAAGTAGAGAAATTGGATATGGTTGACCTAAGTTGAGATGGGAATACTGGCACGGTTCCGGTGGGAAAGGGACGAAGGAATGAATGAGTAGGGGAGAGTTTAAAGTCGATACGGTAGACGCTTTCGACTAACTCGAAGGATCCTCTGTGAAATTTCTTTCACTAAAGCAAGAGGGCTTAGTGAGGGAATTTTGTCAGACCTCGAAGCGATGGCGTCGTCGTTGCAAGGAGTGCCAGAGCAAGTGTTGGAGGGTGCTTTTGTTAACGGGTTAAGGCCTAACATCCGAGCTGAAGTCCGAATGGTGATGCCCCGTAGGTTAGAAGAGTTGAAGGAGTTTGCCTAACGGGTCGAAGACAGGAATTAGGCCAATGAAGCCATGGGCTTTCTGCGATTAGGCTTCTTTGAAGGTGGGCGGGCGCTACGAGAATCACTGCCAGTCTTCACTCTTGGGCTCCTGAAAATTTTCAAGCCCGACCGAAGTTTAATTAGACTGACCGGTACCACAAAAGAATCTATCAGCCACCATTTCTAGAGCATCCCGATATGACATCGAGCTCTCTTCGATCAAGGTCATGTATTGGGACGAGGCTCCTATACACGAAGAATCCGTCAACGGGGCATAGATGGACTCTCCTATACAAACTCCTCATGGAGGTAGAGCTACAGGAGAAACGTGATAAAGGAATTTGTTATCAATGCGATGAAAAATTCTTATTTGCTTAGAGCATATATGCAAAACAAGAGTTACATATTTTGTTAGTAGAGGACGATGAAGATGATAGGGTCATAGAAGCCAAAGAGCTGCAACTTGAGGAAGGGGGCTTAGAAGCAACAAACAAACTAGTGCTTGGGGAGGCAACGACACCATCCTTAAACTTTGTAGTTGGCATCTCTACTTCAAAGACTATGAAATTGAGAGGTCAGATAGAAAATTAAGCGGTTGTGGTGTTAATTGATTGCAGAGCCTCTCATAATTTCATTGCCCTAGATTTAGTAGAGAAACTGGGCATCCCACAAGTGGGTACTCATAGCTTTGGAGTCCTCATGGGCACGAGTCTTTCAATTAAGGGAGAAGGGATTTGGAAAGGAGTTGTTTTGAAGTTACAAAACATAGAGGTTGTGCAGGATTTCCTTTCGCTCAAGGCTCAAGATAGGCAATGCAGATGTAATCCTGGGTATGTAGTGGCTGGAAACATTGGGACATATGCAGGTGAATTGGAAAAGTCTTACCATGTGATTTACACTCCGGAAAGTAGTAGTGATTCTGCAAGGAGATTAGAGTTTGTGTAGCTCTTTGATATCACTCAAGGCCATGCTTAAGGCCATTAAGGGGGAAGGTGAAGGTATCTTGTTGGAGTTGTGCACTCTTATTTCTCGAAATACGAGAAACCCCACGATTACTCCTACACGTATCTATTCTCCACCTCTACTTGATAGTACAACGATATATTTGCCGACCTAAAGGCATTACTACTAGTTCGAGCTTGTGACCATGCTATCACTCTACAACCTGGTGCAGGACCTATAAATGTGCGGCCATATCGATACCCGCATCACCAAAAAACTGAGATTGAATGGCTAGTTAAAGACATGTTGCACGTTGGAATTATACAACCTAGTGTTAGCCCTTTTTCTAGCCTTGTTATGTTAGTTAAGAAGAAGGATGGGGGTGGCGATTCTGCATCGACTATAAAGCTCTAAATAAAGTTATAGTCCCCGACAAATTTCCTATCCTTGTGGTGGATGAATTGCTTGATGAAATTCATGGGGCCAAAGTCTTCTCAATGCTCGATCTTCGTTCCGGATGCCACCAAATCCGCCTCTGACCATGGGATGTTCACAAGACAACTTTCAGAACTCATGAGGGACATTATGAATTTTTAGTAATGCCCATTGGCTTGTCCAATGCGCCAACAACGTTCCAAGGACTAATGAACTAGGTTTTTCGTGATTGCTTATGTAAATTTGTTTTAATATTTTTTGATGATGTGCTTGTTTATAGTCAGTCCTTGGAAGAACAGTTACTACGAACTCATTAGCTTTTTGCTAATAAAAAAAGAGTGACAGTTTGGCCAAACCAAACTAGAATATCTAGGTCATGTAATCTCGGCGCAAGGGGTTGAAGTTGATCTCTTTGCCCGATATCACAACTATTCGAGAGTGGCCTTCACCAAAAGCGCCAGAACTCTGCAGGGGTTTTCTTGGCTTGATTGGTTATTATCGTCGATTTATTCGAGGATATGGTGACATTGCATGCCCTCTAACAGAGCTATTAAAGAAGGACTCTTTCCATTGGACAGTACATGCCGAAATAGCCTTCCAACATCTTAAAACTGCTATGACCATCGTACCAGTCCTAGCTCTTCTTGATTTCAGTAAACCCTTCATTGTGGAGACTGATGCATTCTTCTATGGTCTAGGAGCTGTCCTTATGCAAGAGCATCATCCCATTGCCTTTTTCAGCTAGATGTTGTCCCCTCAAGCTCGGTACAAATCTGTCTATGAGAAGGAATCAATGGCCATAGTTCTTGCTGTCCAAAAATGACATCATTATTTGATGGGAAATAAGTTTATTAATACGAGCAGTCAGCCTTTGACTTAAAATACTTGTGACGACGCATTGTCAACCGCGGTATTAGAAATGGATGACCAAATTACTAGGCTTTGATTTGAGATCAATTCCACCATGGCCTGGAAAATAAAGCAGCTGATGCCATATCTCGACTAGTCCCGGGCCCATAATTATCCCTTTCTGCACTAACAGTACCTTATTCCATGGACATACAGGATATTGACAACCCGGGTCGCAGCCAGATGTCCCTGTACCAGGCCATCATTTGACTGGTACATCAATCCTACTTCTCACCGGTTTTCCCTTGTGAGGTCACTTATTTTACAAATGATTGGTCCTCCCTTCTACCTCCCCGCTCATTAGCACAATTCTACAAGAAGGACATGCCAGCCCCGTGGGGGGACACTCCGATGTTTTAAAGACATTAAAGAGGATCTTTGTCTCTTTTTATTAGGAAGGAATGAAAGGTGCTATTCAGTGTTTTGTGGCCCATTGTGATATTTGTTAGAAAAATAAGTGCTCCAACTTGGCATCCGGGGGGCCTCCTCCAACCCCTTCCTATTCCAGAACAAATTTGGGATGACATTTCAATGGATATCATTAAAGGGCTGCTACTTTATGAAGGAGTTGATTCTATCTTAGTTGTAGTTGATCGTTTGAGTAAATATGACCATTTTATCGGTCTTCAACACCCCTTCTTAGTTCACTCCGTGGCTTCCATTTTTGTTTGTGAAGTGGTTCGCTTGTATGGGTTCCCAAGCTCTATTGTCTCCGATCGGGATAAGATCTTCATGAGCCATTTAGTGTTTATAGAAATGAAGTTTGAGAATGTAACACCCCGAAATATACCTTAGTCGTTTTCAGCATATTTGGGGTATTTTGCAGGTATAATTTGAAATTTTTATAATTTAAATGCAAAACGTGAAATCTGAGAAACCTGGAAATAAGTAAGGGTAAATTTATAATTTGTCAAATTGGGACACAAAAGTCATAAGATAAAAAGATGTGAGGCTATTATAGAAATAACATAACTTGTGGAGCAAATAGAAAGGAGTTGGAGGACTAAAGTGCAATAAAAGGAAACTTAAGTAAAAAAAAATACATTTTTGTGGCCAAACATGACCTTAACTCCAAAATGAGGATAAGACCAAATTGGTCTCTCATTTTGGGCATTTTGGAGGTTCATACGTGAAGGGAGAAGAAGAAGAGGAAGAAGAGAAGAAGAAGAGGAAGCCAAGAAAGGTTTGGATACTTGTTTGGATTTGCTATGGTTTTGTTTGAATTTGCTTTGGGCTTGTATGGATTTTTGTTTGTTCTATTTCTAGGGTTTAGTTAGGAATCCATAATAACCCTAGATTTGTTGAAAGTTGGGTTGGTAATACCCTATTTTTGTATAAGATGAGTAAGGAATCCTCCCTTAGGTATGGATTCTTGGTTTAAGATGTATGGATACCGGTTTAGGTGTCAGGAGGTTAACCTAACATACAAGTATATGAATTAGGGTTTGGAAAAACTCTAATTAATCTCTAACTTTAGCTTCGGTGGAGTTAGAACATACTTGGAAGATGTTCTTCTGTATAATATATGAGTTTTCCTTTGTTTTTAGTTGGATTTCTGGAAAAATGGACCAAAATGGCCGACCTCTAGGGTTGCCCCACTGTAACCTCGGCTTGAAGGGCCGCCGCGGCGAAGCTACTATTCACAACATGAAAAATGTTGTGTTTTGTTATTTCGTTATTCCAAGGACTTGTCTATTGACTAATAAGGATCATATAAGTGTATGAAAGGGTCTATTTATGTTTGTAATGTAAAGGAAAAATTATACCGTACCTTGCCGCCTCGGTAGAGTAAGTTCGATGTGAGTAAACTTAATGCCCTTATGATAAGATAGTAAGTTCCTGAACACATATAATTGTAGGAATGCCTAAGACTAGATATTGAATGACGTGACACTTCCGGTACATGGGGCGGAACCGCGTCGATAATGCCGACACTCCTGGCAGTGCTCGCGATACTTATGTTCGTGGGCGGAGACAAGTCTTTTGCACTCACGCTGTGCATCGACATACGTTATGTGGCGAGCACGTTACGTCCGATTAGCCGACCTCTTTGCTAGTGCTACAACACTTACATTGTGGGCGGACACGGTACGATAAGTGTTTGATACTCCTACGCTTTTTGTGCTACGGCACCTCGATCTTTATCTGGAAGTACCTTAGTACTTATTGTGTTGTGTCCTACTCATTTCTTATTACTGGTCTAGGTAGTCAAACAGTTATATGATAAGAATTTGAACAACGAATAAGAGAAAAGTAAAGTACATCGTTTTGCTCTGAATGTACCTAAGGGTACTTCTGTATAAGTATAAGATCTGTAGTACCTACAAGTACCTATGAACAAGTAAGCTCTATAACTCCTAGAGACATATGAATAAGTATAAGTACGCTATAAGTACAAGTATGTATTAGTTTGTTATATGAATTCATGGAAAATTTTTGATATGCTGCTCTTGTATATCGTTATTGTTATAGCCTTGTGTACAGAGTATCAATGTGCATGTGTACATATATAAGTCATATGTTTCCGCTTCAAGCGTAAAGCAGCACGGGTTTTAATCGGGTGTAGAAATACGAAGGAGGGGGCGTGCGATCTTCCGCATACTACTGGGCCAACAAATTTGTAGGAGTCATCACTTGTGAACAGCGCTCGATTATGTAAATGTAAATGTCTGATTTTTGTATATGTATATGTAAATGGGACTCGGGGCGTATGTATTGATCTGTAAGCTTACCACTCTTTACATTGGCCAGTTTATTTTGTGTATGATATTGTGATTCAGTTATAAGACTTGGGCACATCAATGTTTGAAAAAGAAAGTAAAAAGTCCCAGTATAGTCTCGCGTCCCCTTCGTTCGTCTAGGCGGGGGGTCGGGGGCGTGACAGAGAATACACAAACAACCTAAGAATTATTGAGGGTCTAAACTTGGAGGCAAAGAAATATTACAAGTTAATAGAGGAAGGGCGACAAGACTTGTACTAAGAGAATAGTTTTTGAAAACGGAAAACACAGTTTTGATGTTTTTTAAATTTTTGCCTTGTTATCTAAATTTAATGTTTTATGCGTTCCTATTGTTCTTTATAACAAAAAAAAAAAAAAAAAAAAAAAAAGGAACAAAATGTTTTTTTCCTTGTTTTTCAAAATAAAAACACGGTTTTAAAACAGGCTCTTCATGGTTTCTTAGACTTATATAAAAAGGTTTTAAGAAGCTTGCTTTTTTCTTCATAAAACCTCTTTCTCAGGGAAATTACCAACAAAAAAGACTATTTGTTTCCCTATTATGTAGAGAGAATTTATGAAACTTTTTTTCTATGTAAAAACCTCTTATTCCTTGCAGGAAATTTACCAAGAGAAGACTATTTGTTTTCCAAACGAGGCTTGCTTCCATGAGAATTTGAACCCATATGGTTTAGTAAAAAACTCATTAATATTAAATTATCCAATTGACTTCTATCTTATTTTTATCCACTCCAAAATGAGCTAACATTTTTGTCTCCTAACAGGGCCAACACACAGGGCTTGCTATGAAAGTTGTTGAAGAACTAAAAGCATCCTATTCTTATAAGACTTTGTTTTTTGTGTTTTTTTAATACACTATAATTTTAAGTTTCAAGGAGTAAATTGTCTCTTTTGGGATTATGTGAGACCTTCTTTATACCCCTATGTCTGTTTTAAACTTTTAACAGGAAACTCTCTACCACTTAAACTAAGCATGATAGACTTTTTCTAAGACTTTAAAAAAAACAAAATTTGAAGTTTTTTCTTGTTTTGTGAAGATTGTCTACTTTGTAAAATCTCTTTTTCTTTGAAGATTTCAAATTTATTATTTGATGAATTTGATTTTAACTTCTTATTTTTACCAGAATTTTTATGAAAGAAAAATACTTATGCATTCTTTATTTTCTTTTTGACTTCAATATAAATATTTATTTACTTATAAATTTATAAAATATATGTTTTACTGTCTTTTAATAAATTTTTATCTTGGCTATGTTTGACTCAAGAGTGGTAAATAGTTTGTGGTTTCAAACAAACATAGGTCCTAGGAAGGGTGAGTCTAGGAATTCTAGTGGGGACAGTTTTCTAATTTGAAATTAAAGTGTATTAAAAAAAACAAAATATTTTATTTTATTTGAAAAATTGGATTTTATAATCTTATAATTTTCTTAATGCCATCTTTGAAATACACACGTGCTACCTTTTTTAATATGCCACGTGGTACATGTTATTCATTTAACATAGAAATCATAACCTTTTTGAGTACAAAATAATTTTATTTCACTAAATAGTAAATTCCAAGTCTGAATTTGGCCTTTAATTTTAATGGTGTTTTATTTGTGAATCATTGCATTACCAAATTCATCTACCACTATATTGCCCAATTTTACATCCACAGTTTCCCCATGAATTTGATTAAAGCGCTTTTTAGAAGTGACTTTAGAGAAACACTTCTGATTCTTAAAAATGGTTCATGCAACCGGATTTTTAGAGCGCATTCAAATATTAGGAAGCATTTAATTTCAACCCGTTTGGCAGTGATTCTATTTAAAGTGTTGAGAACACACTATAAATACTTTTCAACATTATAAATAAATTTTCAGATTTTAAAAGTGTTTATTAAATTTGTCAACTAACATTTTGACAGAAACAATTTTTTAAGGTTTTTTTTGAGTTCTATTCACTTTTAATATTTTATAAAATAATGTCTACTTGAAAATGTATAATATTTTTAACCTATTTTAAATATTTTTAAGTACTTTCTAATAATAATTTTTATTTTTAACCCATTTGTTTGTACAATTATTTTAAAACACTCAACCAAAAATAAGTTAAAATAATACAGAAAACAACTAAAAAATGTTTTTTGAAACTTGAAAGTACTTTTTTTTTTGTTTATGTGAATAAAAAACATAAAACACCTTTTGCTTGTCATATATATGTATATATATTAATTTATATTAAATTTTGCTCTGAGTCGGCAACGACGCAAATGAACATTTAATAATTATTTTAGAAATAATTTTTTATCATATGCCTAAAACTGAGGAACTCATATGCCTAAGACAAACTTATACGTATGAGACAAACTGATGTGTACGAGCCAAACTCATATGCTCAAGACAAACTCATACGTTCAAGAAGCATTCTCATGTTTGAGCCATACTCTTATGCCCAAGGCAGGTTCAATATTCGAGGACTATTTGAAACCTCCAGGTCCGAAGGTAGGTGAAATTGATTAAAGATCGCGTAAAGGGAACCTCCTCGGTGTGTGGCAACGACCCCGCGAGCGCATGCTCTTTAATCTTTCTAACATGGGGACAATTAAAAAAACTAACGTCAAACTTATCATCCTTGCTAAAGCACTCAATTAAAGGCTTGGTCTCATACTGGGTTATACAAACCGGGCATAAGACTAGGGGGCTAGTGTAATGGCTAGTAACCCATGTTTTAATAAACGTGGGTTGAAGAAATCAAGGGAACAAAATTCCCTTAATAATAGGGACCCATTAACTGAGTGAGAACAACCCACATCTTATTCCGTGGCTTTGAGAAAGCCCACATTTGAATAAAAAGAGGAGATTCATTTGAATAAAGTATTGGCCCAGCAGCAGCTTTCGAAGGCGAAACACATGCGGGAAGATATTGAGATGATGATGCATCTGCGAGAGAGAATGATGCGAATGAGGCCAAGAGACTTGAAGATGAGGCAAGATACGCTACTGGATTAGGAGGTAGATTCAGCCTTGAATATAACTATATAATTTGATTATTTAAAATAATAAGAATTATAGTGTCATTATGTATGTTTAACACAAATAACAGTAAATTTAACATGTTTATTAATTTTATTATTTAAATTAATAAAATTATAATTAATAATCCATATTAATATAACTAATTTATTAAATATGTTAATTAATTAATATAATAATTAAACGAGTAAATTTAAGTTAAATTCGTGTTAGACAGGTCAACACGAATATGACCCATTTATTAAACGTGTTAGACGGGTCAACATGAATATCACCAAACTCACAGATTATCACTCGGCAAAACTACGAAGCAGTGGATTAGGTAATGGTATTCACGTGTTATGTCAAATTTTACTAACCCTAATTATCACACCAGACCGAAGGAGCCTTAGCTAGCGGAATTTGCAACTCTCTTAATAACGATCGCATTGAAGGATTGAACCAAGACTTAAACGGGATGCTCTGATACCATGATAGAATTCTGATGATTATTCAAGAGAAAACAGAGTAAAGAACTTTGCAGTATTCTGAAGAAACAATGAATAACCTGGGTTTGTTTATAGTTATATGCCTTGATCTATGGTCTATACATGTGAGTTACAGTTTGAGAGTTGTTACAGGATTGGTACACTTGGGCATTTACAACTGATTTGCTTAACTAATGTTCTATTAACACAATTACACGCTAAGGACATCAACTATATACACGTAAAATACCATGAAAGTTTCAATAACTGACAACTTACATAAGCATTACAGCAATCTGCAGCTTCTAGTGATTATCACACAGAAAATATAAAAAAATGAGAAGAAAATAATCCCGCAAGCTTCCAAAGCTTAATTTGACAACTGCTTTGAGTTTCTGTCTATGGTTGTAATTGTGCTTGACCCCCATTTCACAACTCAAATCGGTGTTGGATTAGTCCTGGTTTAAAGTCGCGGTATCGGTCACCGATTCGGACGATCTCGAGAAGTATCGGTCGCATACCGACTGATACTAAAATATTTAAAAATTATTAAAATATTATACAAATTATTAGAAAAATAGATATAATTAAGTAAGCTAAAAATTTAATAAAACAAAATTTTTATAATGAAATATATGTATGTTAATGCTAACAAAAGAAATTATTTTTTAATATAATTGTTCTTCAACAAAAATTAAATTTCTATCTAGTAATAAATAAATTTACATAATTTATTTTCTTCTATGTGATTGATATTGAGGTTTGGAGGGCTATGATGTATTTTTTTTTATTGAAAACAAGGCAAAAATGGGGCCTGGGAGGCTTGGATATGCAAAATATAGTTTATGGGGACAAAACGACGACGTTTTAGTCATCAAAACTTTTATTTTTTAAAAATTCAAAATACTAATCAAAACGGTGTTGTTTTGATCTGAATGGAATCAAAACGATATCGTTTTGGCCTTGTTCTCACTTATCCAAAGAAAGCAGGATTTGGATAAGTGTTAACGATCTTGTTTTAATTAAACATTGCTAGCGGCATTAAACTTTGATTTGTATTAAAAAAATATATAAAAAACCAAACGACGTCGTTTTGGAATTGGGTAGTTGAAAAAGGGAAACCCTTCTTCTTGTAGGCAACGAGAAAATAAAAAAATGAAGAGGAAGAAGGGGAAGAATAGGAAGAAGAAGGGGAAGGAGACCTACTTGCTCAAGGCTTATTTGTCAGAGTGGTCTTCTTTTTGGCTCTAGTTCGGCAGCGGTCGGGACTGGGCTTTGTAGAAGTTTGTTCGTGAGTCGTCACTTCGTCTTCTCCGGTTCTCTGGATGGTAAATTAGGTTTTATTTTTTTAATTTCCTCTTTTTTTGTTCTTCTTCGTTTCTTTTTAAGTCAAATATTTGAAATTTTCAGTAGAATCTTTACAATTTTTTGGATTTTTATTGTTTATTTTTGAAATTCCAACAGGTGTAGCCAAGTCTCGTCAATTGATGTTGGCTTTTCGAGGAGGAATCTCTAAAAATTTGCATTTTTGTTTATAGCACGGGGTTGTTAATGTCTTAAGAGCGATTCTCTGTATTTTCATAGATTTTCAGGGTTGACTTGAATCGTACCGTGAGACTTCGTAGTCTCGCGTAGAGTTTTAGCCGATTCACTCTTCATCTCGTACTTGATAACGGTATCAACTCAGTTAGCCCTGAATCGATTACGAATCGGCCGAATCGTACCGAACTCGACCGATTTTTTGAACCCTGGGATGAGTTGACAACAAGCCTAGATGGCATGTTGCAGCATCCCCAGACTTCCCACTGAAAGGAAGACGGCGCCATGAGTTTTCATGACCAAACGGGCGGCGGTGTTGGAATGGGCAACTGCAGCACTTGCCTTGACTGCTAGGACACACAAGTCCTGGAGAGAAAGGGGTGATTGAGACTTGGAGAGTGGGATTAGGAAGTAGATTTGGCCTAACTGCAGCTCTTCATTGTCGGCAACCGGAGGTGCAACGGAGTTGATGAACATTGTCTCTGAGCTGCAGAGGAAGCAGTTGGGGTTCTGGGAGAGGATGAGGCCAGCTTTGATCGGGAATAAGAATTCCTCCAGTTTCCCGTCCAAGTTAATAACCTTGGCCGTCGGAGGCCAACTCAGGCAGTATTTATTCATGACATGGGAAGACGAGCAAATGCCCATGATGAATTTACAGAGGAAAATTCGATGAAATGAATTATGTTTCAAGTCTCACTCAGGTTTCGGGCTTGATGAGGAAAATAATCAGACTGATGATGCTTATAAAGAGGGAAAGATAAATAGTTAGAAAATCAATCAAAACAATGATATTATGATAATGACAATGGCAATGGTATCTACATTAACTTTACCACAAAGAAAATAGTTGGCATGGTATCTACATGATGACGACAATCACCTCATTGTGACACCGGATTTAATTATTAATTCATTTTACGATTTCCACTTTCTTTTGAACTGCTTTTGACGAGTTCTAATGAACTAATACGCCAAGTATGACTACTTTTAGTTGGAACAATACATTTCAAACCTGCACCTTTTTATTTTTATTTTTACATTTACTCTTGTACCTTAAAATCTTAAATGACCCCATGTTATTAATGAAAACATAAAATATAAATTTTCTTTTTAAAAATGGTTTGCATCTTGTTCAGCGTCATTAAATGCTAATTGGGAATAAACTTAATTTGTTACATTAGATTTATGTAGCCACATGCTAAAGTAGAAAATAATATTTACTTTAACATTTAAAAGATAATTCTGATCATTTTCACTTTGTAAAAATTGTGAAATTATAATATTTTCAAGAAACTCTTATATAAAATAATGTTTAAAAATAAACCCCCAAATATATCCTAAAATAAGTTTTTATTTTTATTTTTATTATCAAAGTAATTTTAATTTAGAAAATATTTAAAAAAAAATAGAGATATGATAAAATTCAAAATTTTACTTATAATAATTAAAAAATCACTTATAATTTTTGTTGAAAATTATGAAAATAATTTTTTAAAAACAATAAATAATTAAAATAAGTTTACTAAAAATAGTTTGACTTATACTTTGATTTATTTAGATATAAATTTTATGTTCAAATTAAAAAGTTAAATTTCTTAATCCAAAATAGAATTAATGAGTTTAAGAATTAATAGTAATTATTTTAAATTTGAACAAAATCAAAGTATTTAGAAGTCAACTATTTTAGTAAGTCTAAGTATTTATTTTATTAAAAATCATATTAAATAACTTTCTAAAAAATATTATAAGTGAATTTTAAGTGCCATATCTAAAATTTTGAATTTGAGTTATCTCTATTTAAAGGAAATTATTTTAGATTAATTTAAAAAATATTTTAAATTAAAATTACGTGATAATAAGTCAAAAAATTCTTAATCTATATATATTTTCAGAGTTTTTTATTTAAGGATATTATTTTTGTATTGTATGGGGAGAAAGGATGTAGTCAAATAGAGAAATCCTATTTTTAATAAGTATAAAGATATGTTGAGTTTGAAGGTTTGAAAAAATTAGTTTTATTTATTCATTTTTCACTTAATTGATTAAATTTAAATCAAACCAATTTCGTAAAACCTTTGTCATTTATCCTATATAATTACTTAATATTTAAAAAATAAAATAAATTATATTATAACAATTAGATCCTATTCTCAAATTGGTATAAAACTCATTAATTGTATTTTTTAAGTTAAGAAATTTAGCTATTATTTGAATATGAAATCGAGATCAATCATAATTATTTTAAATCTAAATGAAACATAGTATTTATTTTAAATCTAAATGAAATAACTTCTTTTGAATTTTATCAAATATCTATTTTCTTGTGCAATATTTTTAGACTTAAAATTATTTGATAATGAGTAAAAAATATTAATTTAGAATATATTTAGCGTTTTTTATTTGAAACATTAATTTTTTATATTCCAATTTTTAATTAATATAAAGATATGTTTAGTTTGATGGTTTGTCAAATTAGTTGTATTTTATCCAATTTATATTTATCTAGATTGATTAAATTTAAATCAAACATTATTTATCCATTTTTGTCAAAAAATTTGATTAAATTTAAATCACAGTTAATCTTTTTATCCTTAATCCTTACTTGTTACTTAATATTTAATAAATAAAATAAAATATATTAAATTAGACTATTCTCAAATTAAATTTTAAACTCAATTCTATTTTGGATTAAGATTCAATAAAGAAAGTTAATTTTAATTTGAACATAAATTTAAATCTATGAAATCAAAGTATTTTAAGTCAAACTTTTTAGCAAAATTATTTTGGGTAATATTTCTTTAATAAATAATAAATATATATATATATATATATATATATATATATATATATATATATATATATATATATATATATATATATATATATATTTCCACAATTTTCTAACAAAAACTATATGATTTAGTTATGAGGCACTTTGACACTTTAACAACATCTATTTTCAAAAAATATTTTCAGATTAAAATTACTGATGATAAAAATCTTAATTTATTTCAAGGTTTTTTTTATTTAAAGGAGAATTTTGAAAATACAGATTCACATAAATTTATTAAAACAAATGTCTAAATTATCTTTTAAATAATTAAAAATAAGATATTTACTTCCCACGTGACCTAACAAATCAAATGTAACTAATGAATTTTATTCTCACTTCTTTAAAAACTCAAATATGATCCTTTACTGAAAGATCCTGTTCATTATATACCCATCGGAGAGGTTAAGAAGGTCGTGATGTTGGCTTCGATGGGTATTCATGAGTGGCCTCAACGCCCTTACGCTTCTTAACATTAACTCCTCCTAATTTATACACAAAGCTTATGATTCATTAATTGTGTTGTAACGCTTGCCGACATGGATTGCTCCCATGCTCGAGGTGGCTTGTCTTCTCAGTATCCGACTTTGAATTGATGTCCAAGAGCTGGCCACTTCAGCTAAAGCCCGATCTTCCGCATGTTGAGCCTTTGGGTAATTCACTGAATACAAGTGTTTAGGTTCGGAACAGTATATAAGGATCGTTGAGGTCACTGTGACTTTCATGTGTCAGAGTTTATCTCATTCACTACACTCCCTCCCAGTCAAGCTCAAGCCATGAAGGTTGGAAAGGCAGTAACCCTATGTCTCTCAATTTTTGACTCGCACCCACCAATCACCAGCACCAAATCATTAGTGGCCTGGGCTTCATGCGTTTGTACAATCATCATTGTTTTTCAATCACGCCATGTATGGCAGCCTGTTTCATTTTAAGTTTGAAGATGTCCTCTAAGATAACCAGCAGCACTCGGCCGTGGTTTTCTGAATATCCCATCATCATCGATGTTTGAGCTAGGAAATATCTCAAAGTCCCTTTCCGCTGGTTTCTTCTGACGGTTCTTCAAGTAGTGTTTTGAGGTGCTCGCTTTTGCTTTACCAGATCGTGTTTCTAAGTTGTTTTTCTCGTTGTTACTTTAGCGTGTATCTCGATAATCGTCCCAGAATCCTTTTAAAATTTGAATTGTGTTATGTAACAAAGGAGTCGTTGTTCTTACTTCAATATTCACCGTTTATTATTTCCAGGTTATGCTTGTTGTCTATTTTGGCTTTGTCTCCATCCTCATGGTCATGAGTTACCTCGTTAAATTTCCAAGCATCGTTCACATTAGGAGGCACTCATAGGATAGCCTAGAGAGGAGATAAGCAAGTCGAAACTAGGACGAAGACGAGTCTTCGTCCTCCTCTTCTGGAGTATTTGGGGAGGTTATCTCAAACGCGGATGCTAGCGGGGTTCTTACCTAGATCAAACCCGTTGGAGAGTCTTGGGCGGATTCCTTCTAGGAGAGATTCTCCTTCCCTCCCCAAGTCCGGGTGTCTTTTTCAACTTTAGGGCCTTAGTTTGTGGCTTGCACGAATGGGGATTGAGGTGTGATGAACTCCATTTATTAGCTAGAGATCCACATTAGCAAGGGTTTGAGGTTTCCCCTCCCCCGTAGTTCACTAGTTTCTTCACTTTACCCGAATCCACCTTGTTCACATTCATGTGAACATCGTATGAGTTCTCCTAGATGTGAGTGTGCTAAATAGGAAGCACGAGATGCAATTGGGTTTAGAGGAGGTGCTTTATGCCTACTTTTTCAAGTGGCACAATCTCGGGAAATATTACCTCGTTGCCTTTGCCAAACAGTTGCATCTGGTGACTAACCTACCGAACACAAGCAAGAATAAGCCACAAGGCAAGCGTGTTCTTTGTTCGGAGCAGGGATCTTATTTAGAGGCCCCGTGCTCCAAGAGTTCAGTGAACACCGATCCTTGTCCGGGTCGGATCGGGATTCTCTGTTGCTTTCTCATGTTTGAGCAGACCATTTTTGAACTTCTATTCATGTGTAAGGTGTCGTGTCTTTGAGGAGGCTTGTTGTGACTTTGTTCCCTTATCAATTTAATTAAGCTGGTCAAGGTGCCGGCCTCCAGAGCTCTGAGACTTCAAACTACTTACGATAACCTCGAAACCGAGTGTTCGATTAATCGTGCTTAAATTTTGAGGGTTTGGGGAATGCTCGAGCCAAGGAGCAAGTGTTGAACTGCCTTTTTACCTGCATTTAGTCGATAGTCGAAGCTTGGACCTCGAAGAAACCTGAGGGGATGACCATTGGTGAAGACTTCCCACTCTCTCCTCCTCCCCGACGTGACTTGTAAGCTTAGCCGAAGAGGCCAAGGGAATTGGAGGCGGAAGGCATGGTTGAATTGAGGCAATAGACGGTTCTGCATAGGTCTTCCCATGCTTAGGTAAGGCCTTTTACACCTCGGCCAAGGGAGGTTTCTCGGGAGGCCCCTGGGCAAGTCATCACCTCATATGGAGGGCGTTCGGCCGTGCAAGCACTTGGTGAGCGACGGGCATCCTCTGACGGTATAAAAATAGTGGAAGGCCGTGAGGCTCGTTCCCCCAAGGTGGCGTCCACAGTTGGCAAGGGTAAAGGGAAGGCAAAAGCTCCCTCCAACCCTCCCCGTTGGCGGTGGAGGTGACGCCCCCTCCTTCTCTTTCATAGCGGACCAGATGTTGGTCGGTACATTGTTGAAAGATCGAAGGAAGTCATCGGCTGGGGGTGAATCTTCCGTGTTGAGGAGCGGTGACAAGAAGGTCAAGGGACGCACGAGGGCCCATAACCCCCTTCTAAATGGCGGCCTTGGCAACTCTATGCCTCTACCTTTTTTGTGCAACCATTGCCTTCATATTTTGTTGTTTACTAACAACCATTGTTTCAAATGAGCATCTTTGGCATATATATGGCGAAATATTTGTGATGCCAGGGGCGACATCGACAATCGCATATCTCACATGATGGATGGGGCTCAGGATTTGTATACGGAGGTTTAGGTTGAATTTTGGGTTCTTGAGCTCGAGAAGGGATTGGCTAACACTCGGCGAAAGTTGGTTGATCTATCCTAAGAGCACAATTTGCTAGCCACCTAGGCAAAGAAGGTCCCTCAATTGGAAGCCGAGGTGGCGAACTTTAAGCAGTCTAACAAGGTGGGTGAGGTGGCGCATAAAGGCGAAGGTAAAAATGTGAGCACACACTCAACGAGGCTGGAGCTTGATTCATAAAATGGAGAACTATTCATCTCATAAAATGGGAACAATTCATCTCATAAGATGGAGAACTAGCAACCACAAAGTGGAGATGCCTGATCCTAATGCGCGAGGTCGATAGTCATCGAGAGGGCTAGGTGTTTGAGGCATAGGGTAAGCTCAAGGAACACCTCATGGAGGGGCGCCTGGCTGGGGACTTAATTTTCTCGAGTGGGGCGTGAAGCCAGTGCGAAGCATGGGGCCAGAAGTCTTACAATGAGCCATAACCGAGAAGTAATTGCCTCCTTTATTCATGTACGAGAACTATGATTTACACCTCCCATCTCATATGGAGAGTCATTGATAGTACTTTTTTAAATAAGTCGAGTTCTAAGGGCGAGGCTCGATTTGCCCATAAGGGGATTGTATTATGTACACCCCTTTGCATCCATCGTCTGTGATGACGAAAGGGCCTTCCCAATTTGGTTTTGGCTTTCCCTCCTCAAAAGTTCACCGAAGGATAAGATCTCCTATGGCATTAGTTCGTAGGGTGTTGAGCCCGGATTCGATGGGAGTCAATGCTTCGACCCACGAAGCAAAGGCATAAGGTGTCTCCCCAGTGGGTTGTTTTGGTGTGGTGCGATATGCTTAGAGCGCAATTGAGAGCTCCTCCACCCATTTTCCTTTTGCTTTGGTGAACCTTTTCTTCAAATAGCTGAGCAATGTTTTGTTTGTGACTTGGGCCTTTCCATTTGACCGTGGGTACCACGAGGTAGCATAAACATTTCTTATCCCATACTCGGTACAAAATTGTTGAAAAGGCTTGCTGATGAACTATGGCCCATTGTTCAAAACAATGGAGTGGGATACCCTGAACCGACATACAATATTTCGTGATACAAAATGTGAGCTGGGTGGCTTTGATATGTTCGTAGGCTTTGGCCTTCGCCCACTTGGTGAAATAATCAGTTGCTACCAAGATGAACCTCCGTTGTCCCTTTTCCAAGGGTAATGGTCCCATAATGTCAATGCCCCACTTGAAGAAAGGCCATGGACTGGACATGGAGTGTAGTGTCGTGGCAAGGACATGGATAATGTTCTTGAGACCTGGCAGAGTCACATCCTTTTCTCTTAGTCGGTTTCGTGCTTCATGTGACGACTAGAAACCCTAGGTGTGAATAGCGTATGCGCGGTGTAGATTACCCGCAAAACCTTTGTGGACCTACTCGATGATAAGTCTGCAGCCTCATAAGTGGTACATCTTTAATTACGACGAGGAATGATCGCCGTCTGAGGAACATCATTTATCAAGGCGTGCTTGGTCCTCGAGCTCAACTGGACAGCTGGTTTTACGTCTCAGTGACGTTCATATCTTTCAGTAGCTGGTCGGGAGATCTATGTTGCCTGAGTCATAGAGTCGATTGAGAGAACTTGTGCATTAAGAATAGATATATAGGCCATGACACCGAGCTCCACGTGGCACGGGTATAGAGCGTTCATCGCTAAATTGGTGAGGGCGTCAGCCATTTTGGTTTATGATTCAAGGGACTTAGGATACTTTTAATTGCGTGAACCCACCATAAGGGATTGGGCTAGATTAAAATGCATTCCATTCACCATTTTAGCCTAATATTCTCCTTGAGCTGCGCGATCGACGAAGCTGCGAGTCACGTGAAGTTCCGAGGCTAGTGCGCGAGCTCTTTAAGCGGCGCGGCCAAGCATGGCCGTGAAACTTCATTATTGGACCTTTCTGACGCGAACTTTCACGCGCCCTTGATGGTTAAACCCTCATGATTAGCCAAAACCATACTATTTGCTCCACTTGCTCCTAGACAAACGGTTGTTTTGAGGATCCATAACATCACCTGGATCTCGTCTTTGCTAGTTTAGTTGCTCCATAAAGTTGGCTGAACGCCATTTAATCGCCGATCTTGGGCGGTACTCGATGTCGAACTCACTCAACTCTATTGTTTACCTCATGAGCCTCCCTGATGCTTCTAGTTTGTGAAGAACGGGTTTGATTGAGCAGTTAGTGAGGACGACTATGGTGTGGGCTTAGAAGTACGACCACAATTTCTTTGCTGTTACTCTAAGAGTCAATGCAACCCTCTCAAAATCGAAGTACCTTACTTCAACCTCTGTTAACATCTTGCTCACAAAGTAAACCGACTTCTTCTTATTGTCTGGGGTCGTCCTTACTAACCCTGCATTGACTGCTGTAGCCGAGGCGGCAAATACAAGTAGAGATCTTCTACGTCAACTGGTTGCAAAAATGAGAGGGGGCTGGCAATACACTCCTTAATGGCGTGGAAGGCCTTGTCACACTCTAGTCCCCACCCTTGCGAGGAAGCTCCCTTCAATGCTACGAAGAACGGACAAAGGCGATCAAAATACCTGGAGATGAATTTGTTTAGCACTGCTAGTTTGCTAGTAAGAGCTTGTATATGTCTCTTAGTAGTTGGAGGTTGCAATTGGGTAATGGCTTGCACCTGCCCCGGGGCCATCTCGATTATTCTTTAGCTAACCAGGAATCTTAGGAAGTTCCACAGGCTAGCTTTGGATATTGCATAGCGGAGTTCCAAGCGTAACCCGGTGTTGCCTCATCGAAAAGAAACACCTCATGAGTGCTAAATGGTCTCCTCGGGACCTTAGCAGTTAACATGTCATGATGTGTACTTCCATGGATTTCAAATGGTTGTTCGAAAATGTAGGTTATCATACAACAGTAAGTGGCTCACATTCTTCAATCAAGGTATCACATTATAACAATACATAGAGATGGGTGCTGATCTTGTCTTTCTTGAATCGGGATTTGATTGTAGCCCAAACGCCATCGGGGAGGATAAGGTGCATGGCTGCCGTTGTGTCTCTGATATGATCGTCAGCGGTATAGGGAAGGTATCCTTTAGACATGCCTCATTTAGGTTTGTATAATCGACGCACACGCGCCACTTGCCGTTCTTCTTGGGGACGACTACCACGTTTGAAAGCCATTCAGGATATTGGTTCTCTTGAGTCTATCCACTTCTTGCTTGATAATCTCTCAGCGCTTTAGGTGGAACCGTTGCAACTTTTGTTTGTCTTGGTCTGATGCAGAAGATTTAAACGTGTTAAGCCAGGGTGGCTGACCGTCCCGATCAAGTCGATGGGACCAGGCGAAGACATTTGTGAACTCCCTTAGTAGTGACATAATGACGTTGGCTTTTATGTGGTCGAGGGAAGTACCTAGGCTAACCTGCTCAACCTATCAAGTCTGAACAAAGGATGCCATTGCAAAGGCTCTGCAACTATAGAGAGCGGGCCTTAAGCTATCATTGCTATTTGGTCGACGTCTTGTATTTCTGTCAGTTCACCTCATAACAAGTCTTTGTTGTCCTCTGGTCCCCCCTTATATCGACCTAGCCCTGTGGAGTCCAAAAGCTTAACATTTGGTGGTAGAAAGACGACAATGCCTTCATTGTGTGAATCTAGTTGCGCCCTAGGATGGAGTTAAAGGAAGAAGGCTCATCGATTACTATGAGTGGAACCAAAGAGATGATAGGCCCAACCGATATTGGTAGCACTATTTCACCCAACGATGTGGTCTATGTCCGATTGAAATGATGGGTGCCCTACCTAGATAGTGGAGGTTCATCGAGCTTGTAGCCTAGTTAGAGTAAGGTGGGTAGTAAATGATCCAATTGTGCCTCTTGTTTGCCTTTCTATATAGACTAAAACCCCTCAAATTAACATAGTTACAAGAGAGCCTTACGCTTCTCTTGCATCGTGTCATTTGGATAAGTTTGCTTGATAAAGTAATTTTCTCTTAATGTTCATGATTTAAAGATAGAGTCAAGTCCATGACTCTGCAAATTCATAGGTCCTTACAAGTAGTAAAATCTGAATGTAAGTCAGTATCTCATTCCCACAGGAAGTTAGTAGCAATTAAGATCGAGCTACCTGACTACTAAAATTCCATACTATTTGGACTAAGAACTCATAGTGAAAGTTTTATCTAAACAACAAAAATTAAAATCCTATCTTTGTTGGGAATATTGTTAAACTAAGCTAAACAAAAATAAATGAATAAAAATAAATTGCATCTATAAGATGGATTGAATCGGTTTCTGTGAAACGAAAACTATGAATTAATCTGGTAAACGATTACATTAAATAGAAATTACATTGCTACATTTTTATATATGGATCTGATTTTTGTCCAAGATTTCCTAATTTTTGGAATTGGATTTCTCCATATTCACCGGTTAGATATCATTGCTTCTCTCGAAGACATGATCAAACCAGCTACCTGTATTCCAAATTCTCTTGGAAGATCTGGGTATTTTTCTCTCTCAATACTTCCTTACCCATTTCTGTTGTGGCCGGACTTCTTTGCTTTTCCTTCTCGGGATTTTCGCAAGCTACCACCACTTAATTGGTGGCTCAACCTCCAGGAATCTATGGGTTCGTCCATTTCCCTTGATTAGATCTAGAAGCTAACAGGGTTGGAACTTACCTTTAGATTAAGGTGAACTCTACGATTATTTATATTATTTAAATACACCCCTCGACTTGATTATGAGCGAATGGGGATTTATCAAAATGAACTCTTAGAGCTGACGGTTCATCAATGGTGGTCGAGACATACCCGAGAAAAGATATCGGCTCTCGAGATCTCGTCTTTGTGTCAGAGGGCATCTTGGATATCAGTAAGATACATTTCCTCTGCTGGTATTAGATACTATTGGGAACTTTACAATTCTGCTTGACACCAAATAAGTAAAATTCAAACCCAAATTAGTTCTCCATATTTATTTGCGGGAAAATTTGTAACTAAATGTAAATCAAATCCGACCAATTTGCGCTGATTACTAAATGCGAATTAAGAAATGGAGCAGATCCTGTCTGACTCTATAATTTTTAATAAAGCGAGAAAAATGAATTCAAATTTATCTAGATTTCATAGAATTTTGACGGTAATACTAAGAAAATAACAGAAAGAAGAAAAATCTAGCTCTACTCTGATCTACACTTATGATTCCTTGATTCAAATCCGAGAAAAGAAATAAACTATAAAGAAGAGAAATAAAAATCTACTATAAACTATACAACGAGTTCCTACTCACTTTCCATTTACTTGGGTAGTGAAGGCAGCTTTACTTTTACTATTCTAAAGCTGTCTATTTATATTTGTCAAAATAAATTGGGCCCCGAATCCCAAAAGCTCAGTGGAATTCCCAAAGAAAAGCCAATCAGCATCCTATGTCAGCGACCTCGAGTTGATGTCGCGACATGGATTCTCTTGATTGCTCTTGTTGATCGATCGCGACCTCTTTGTTGTTGCAGCCGGTTTTCTTGCAATGCTTTGATGATAATTGTGACATCGTTTGTAGTCGCCTTCTTTGCTTTCGGTGTTTCTCCGGTGTTGATGTCGCGACTCAGGTTTCATGTTGCGACATCGTTATCTTCTCTTCTTCCAGCACGAGTTCGCGACCAGTGATTTTAAGTTCACGACCACCTTTACATTTGTATGATGATTTCATGTTGTGACTTTACAGTTTCTTGGTGCGATTGTGTTGGTGGTCTTACGCCTTCATAGGTTTCAATTTTTATGTCGTGACCTCACTTAGTGATGTCGACCTCTTTTCCTTGTTTCTTTTCTTAGTGCAACCTGGGTTCTTTGTTGCAACCAAATTTCCTCCTTCCCACCTTGATTCTAGGTTGCGACCTCAAGGTGATGTCGCGACCTCGTATTCTTATTTTTACGATTGCATGTGGTCCCGATTTATCAGTAGTTGCGGCCTTGATTTATTATGCTCATCTCTTTGCTTGGTCGCGACCTAAGCGAGTGGTCGCGACATCGTTTACGATATTTGATTTGAAAATGAGTCGCAACTCCGGTTCTTGGCGAGACCGGTTTGGCTTCCGGGTTGCGACCTCCTTTCGGCCATATTTTTCGGTTGCAACTTAAAATCTTCTTTGTTTTTTATGTCGTAACAACAAAGTGGTGTCACGACATGAAATGGAGCCTTTCATTTAAAACTAAGTTGCAACATTGTTCTCTTGCAAAGACCTCTCTTGTGGCTTATAGGCGGGTACTTATGCGACCTCGGGTGATGGCAGTATCGGTTATGTTCGGTTGGTGTCGCGACATCGAGGAATTAATGTTGCGACATGGATTTCTTCTTTTGGATATTGCCTTTAGTCCCGACCACATTTCTTTTGTCATGACTTCTTTCTTCAAAATGCTTTGACTTCCTACCTATTTAGGACTTCCATTTCTTATAGTTTGAATTTGGTGATGTCGTGACTTGGGCTTGGCCCAACAACTAAGCTTCTGTAAGACTAGATTTTGATTGTGACTTCAATTCTCTTATAAACTAGTTTAATCGATTTTCTTGAGATTTTAGCTTTTCTTTGTATTTTCTGCAAAATGAAATTTGAGTAAAATATCCACATTTCTGCAAACAAATCAACATTTATCTTATAATATACTCAGAAAAATGGATTAAAAATCTAATGAGTTTTTGGACTCATAAGCTACCAGGATCGATCAAAATGTGCTTCATCAGGTGGCTCCCAACTTCAAAAGTTAAGACTAGTGCATCATCATGAGGCAAAGCTAATTGACAATAAAGCTCGGAAAGGTAGTGAGCCCATCGATGGGGGCGAGGTGCGCGCTCGAGGGCGAAACTCTCACCACAAAAATGCAGTGTGTGGTTGTGCTGAACGGATTTGAGATGGGGTGACTTCGGGCGAGTGGTATGGGTATCAATTGCAGACCTGAAATTTGGAGGGAAGAGCTTGTGAGGTTGTTCGAGAGACTACCCCTCAACGTACTATTGGTGTTTCTTCCTATTTAAAACCATTGCGACAGAGTGCCGTGGCTGATAACCAATTGTTGGTTTGTTCCGATGTCCTTGTGATATTATAGCCCCAGGACTTGTCTCTTCCACTTTTGGATACAACTCCTTAGAGGGCGGGGCCACTTTCGAAGCCGGGAAGGCGGTGCTAACGAGAACTCAGTTAGTGGCATAAGTGAACCGGCTTGTTGACGCGACCTTCACGCCTCGGTCTCGATGGGTGCGGTTATCGAGTTGCCCAGTATGCCTTCCTTTGCGTGTTGCCTTTACCGCCAGGTCTCGAATGCGTGTTTACCCCTTCTATCTGGATTGCCTCGTGCCCTCTTCGCCCCACACCCGCGTGGCGGGGCTATCTTGCGATTGTTGCTTGGTTGCAGCAACAACGTCATCCTCGAGCATGGCATAATGGTTTGCTCTAGAGCGGTTGTCGTGAGGCAAAGGGATGTAGCGATCATCAGCGGGTGTTAAGTGCGATCGCGCACACTTGACCACCTGTGATATGGGGTTGAGGACACTAAGTTGGAGGAGTGCGGGTCCGAAGAGTTTCATGAAGTTCTTGATAGTCTCGGATCTTCCCACCCGGATGCGAAACAAACTGGTGACACATTGCTTTCATTTGATTGAGCACATATATTGAGTGGCCGAACTCTGGGCGAGGTGGCGTGGGATGACGACGGTTTTGGGCCGAAGCGTGTGGAACCACGATAAAGGCGAGGAGTCGACAGAGTTGGAATCAGAAGACCTTACATCGCAGGGCGTTGTTTTCGGTTTCATGATCCGTCGGTAATGCATCAAGTGGTCGAAAGGATCCTGTAGACCATCATACATCTAGAACTTTGTGAAAGCGAGGAGTAGAGGCGAACCACTGGATTTAGATGGCTGAAACGAGCGAGGGCGATATTGTCGATCACGTGTAATCGGGGTCCGTATTCTTACCGGGGAGAAATTTGGCTTTCCCATGCAAGAGCTGGTATTGGGAATGTCTTGGGGTGAGTGGGCGGAGAAGTTATTCATGGTTTTTAGTCAGGGTTCGCGTGGTGTCTGCGTTGTGACGGTACTTCACGTTAGTAGGGTGGTGTTCTCTTTGAGCAAAGTGACATTGGTTGCGAAAAAGACCTGGCCCAGTTGTTAGTGTGATACCTACTAATATTCGACATTCTTTCCAATGATAACAATCAACGCTCCAGGCGTAGTGTCTTTATTTGGAAGAGATCTCTCCCATTATGAAGCTGGGTAAAAAGAAAGTTCTGCGGCGGTTTTATAGAGAAGGCGTGGGATTATTTTCCTGTGGCTTGGCAATAGATTGGACGGTTTTGTGATAAATTTTGAGAAATTTGTTTAGTACTTCTCTAAAAACTAAAATTTGGGATCCCTTACAAGGTTTATCCTTGTTCATTGTATACCCTCGTGGGAGGTTACATATTGGACGGTTATGAGATGGACATTCTGTGAGTAAGCTGCGTCATACGTTTATACATTAACTCCTCCATTAATTTCTACATTAGCTGTGATACATTAATTGTGTTGTAGCAGCTTTAGAGGTGGTACTCCCATGCAGGGTGGCACATGCGCTTGTGTATCCGATCTTCACCTCAATGTCGAGTTGTGGGGCCATTGCCAAGCCTATCTTCATGTTGACCGAGGTGGGCCGCAGCTGTTAAGTGTTTAGGTTGAATCACCTATAAGGCTATGTTTGGATCACTCGTGCGTTGTCACGTGTGAGCATAACCCTCCCATTTCCATGAGGGGTTCATTTAACATTTTAAAATACAGCAGTAAATGTAAAAAATATATGAAGGAATTACGAGTTCAAAATGCATTGTTCCTTTTTGGATTTGACGTGTTGCGTCAATATATTACTTTTCTTCAAATTTTATTCAATGCATACCAAATGACTTGGAAGGAAGAGTTCCCGGTTTGTTGTTATTTTTGACATCTATTTACTTCAGGTCACAGCGCGTTATAACGTTATGTTCCTTACAAATTTGTCTCCATTGGAACTCAAACCCTGGATTCCTCCCCTCCCGATGCCTACCTAAATTCTTAACCATTTATATAATAATGACATATAACCCTAAGGGCTAGTTCAGTGGTCTAGCGTTGGGTTTGCTTCTATACATCAGTATCGATTTAAGTCTATACTAATGTGTTGTTGGCGGCATGATAATGAGGAGAGAATCACGTTCGGTGTCTAATGAGAATAAATTTGTAAAAAGTATATTACAATGTTGTAATTTCAAATGAATAGTGATGGGGTTTGAAATAATAGGTGCGCAGGCCCAAGACGTAAGACCAAAACGGGATTAAATAACAGGCCTAGTACTAGCAATAGACCCTTGATAATAAATATAGGCCTAAAGCAAGGGCCAGAATTCACTTTATAAAGAATTTTGGTAATGTGTCAAGAAAATTATTATTAAAGGAAAATATCCGTCTCACCAATTAGGAAAGCAATATTTCTAGTATTGTCCATCAATTATCTCTTATTAATCGGTTAACAATAAGGAAAGAAAATCTCTTACTGATGGGAGGAATATCGTATCCTCATTCAGTGAAAGTCTGTCGGTATCGCCATCAATGGTTAACAATAAGGAAGAAAATCTCTCACCCAATGGGAGGAATATCGTATCCTCTTCGACTAGGAAAGTCATCAGAAATTATCCATATTAATAGGTTCACGATGAGAAGAATCTCCCACCCACAGTGGAGGAATATTATATCATCCTCCAATAGGAAGATACTATTAGTGTCATCATCCAACTAGGAAAATTTGTCATGATCATCCATTATAAATACCAGAAGCCACCCCATCGGTGAAAGTACGGGACATGCCTGAAAACTTCATTCCATAGCGATTCAAATATTCTGTGGCACCACGGAAAGAAGCGGCTTAGGCATGGAGCTGGCTCTTGGTGAGCCGCCGATCTACTTTTTGAGGCTTTCTTGTTTTGTAGAGAGCCGCGCTTTCGGCGGCGACGAGACCTTCAATAAAATCGACGCGCTCTGGCGATTCGATTGAAAGCGCGTCATCGATTTGGCCTTTGTTTGTGAAACGGCGGTTCTTTACAAATAAAGAGTTGACCTACAGCGGCCCGATGGTATCGACTTGGAGACACAAGCGGGCTTGCGCGATCCTCCAAGGATGTAAGACCCAGCTGACGGCGTGTGCGGCGATCGACCTCCCGGAGCGGCGTGTTAGAGCGTAGGCGACAGGTAGTGCAGAAGGCGATTAGCATCTGGCCATTTTCGCGAAGAGTTAAAACGACTCACGAAGTAATCGGCGCCCCGGGAGACACGACAAGCGACGAGCCTAAAACCACTGTCACGGGAGGAGAAGCGGCACCTCGACCCTCGGCCAGAGAAGTGGATGAAGCTAGCCACACGAGGGGCATGATCCTCCTTAGCCCGGAAGAGATGTGGCGGAGTGCGAAGCGGGTTTAGGGACGTCGACAAGAAGTGGCCACATAGTGGCGGTAAAAATTGAACTCAGGTCTCCATGGATGCCTAATGGCAGCGAATCATTCTTCGCGGGGTCTTTACTTCCCCCTTTTCGACGAAGATTAATCATCTTCTTGAATCGAAGGAACGTGGCGGGTAAAGGCCCGCGAACACCTCATTCGTTGAAAAATTAGATGGAACTACGCCGGTGCCGGGACCGTCATGCGAAACCTGGCTATCACCTGCCAAAGTCCATGGCTTCCGGTTCGAACTTAAGTCTAGCGCAGCCGCAGCGGGCCCATTGCTCAGTTCTCAGCGAGCGTAGCAACAAAATAAACCCGCTCGCCATAGGTCAATCTTTCGATTCATGACGCCACTTAGCAACGACTATATAACCCTGGGCAATGTTTCAGAGCCAGCCCGACTCGGTTAGGAAGCGGGCCATGTTCAGGCTGGCGACTGAGGCCCGGCAAGTGAAACGGGAGGCCATGCAGCCTGAGCCCAATGCTTTCGGGAGCCCCAGTGGCTCGATTTCGGCAGTTCATGTATCCACGTGACCAGTAGCTCGGGATCCACAGGCCAGGCTTGGTGCGGGCGTAACCGCTGAAGCAGGCCATCGCCTGAGGCCAAGTAGCCAGGAGCCAGTGTGGCTGGGGCCCGACTCAGGTTGTTGGGCGTGGCTCAAAAAGACCAGTAACCGGGCCATGTGGCAGGACTGAAGCTCAGTTCTGAGAACCTGTTTCAACTCTGGCTAGTAACCGCGGAGCCATAGCTCGAGAAGCCGAAGCAGGTTGCGAAACGTAGCGCTCAAAGGAAGGCCAAGTAGCCCGCAGAAGCGTTCAGCTCGAGAAACCTAAAGCAGTTGGGTTTTGAGCTTAATTGCTCAAAGGCTGTAACTGAAGGCTAGTGCCGCGCAGTCGCCTTTCGAGAGAGCCCCAGTAGCTCGGGATTGCGGCGCACCGCCACGCTTTCGAGGAAGGCTAGTAGCCCGCATGCGGATCCGTGCCAGCTCGAGGAGGTCATGGCCGGGCCCAATAGCTCGGTTGAGCTTGCGGCCAGGAGCCTCGGCGCCTGGGATCCGACCGCTCGGTTTGAGCAAGCTCGGGGAAAAGCCCTCGGCACGGGGAGGCTTGACCGCTGGATTTCTGAGCTTAAAGTTTAGGAAGGCCTGGAGTGCCCGGAGCGATAGCTTAGTTTGTAGAGCAGACGAGAGGCCTGGGCCGGGGCCCATTTGCTCGGTTAATGAAGCTTATTAACTCGGAGGTGCCTCAGCGCCAATAACCCAATAAAGCTCATTTTTAGAGCATAGCTTGCAGGAAAGGATGTGGGCCAGGAGCCATGCTTCAGGAGCCGATAGCTCATGATCCGCCATGAGCTATTGCTCAAGAGCTGAATGGCGGGCCATGGCTGAGAGCCAAGCAGCTGCGGTTTCAGGTGCCATGGCTTGAGTTTCAAAGGAAAGAGCCTTGCGGCTCGGTTACAGGAAAAACCTTGCGATTTCGGTTTCAAAGGAACCATAGCTCGGTTGGGAAGATAAAGTAGCGCTGAGCCATGTAGCTCTGTGAACATGACTCAGTTTAAGAGCCTTGGCTGGTTTGAGGGGAGCGAATAAGCAGTTTCAAAGAGCATAAGCATTTCAAGATGAAGTCATGAAACGGCGTAACTAGTTCAAAAGCGCGATAGCCCGGGGATCGCGCTCAGGTTTTGAGGAAACTTGACGCCCAAGTGAAACCTTGAGAACTAAGTGGCGCTCGATTGAGAAGGCGCAACGACCGGGAGACAAGCGACTCGGTTTTAGAGTTGACGCTAAAAGGTTGAATAGCCGAGAACAATGGCTGGGTTCAAAGAAACTCGACAACTGACTTAAGCAGGCTCCGTTGTGACAATGGCGATAAAACTAATCGACACGCTACTGTGCTTGCGTGGATGCTCCTTTGATAAGCGTCTGACCACCACTTTTATCTTCAAGCAGTCAAGGTGATGTTGATGGGGTTTGAAATATTAATAGATTGAGCCAACGAAACCTAAAGCAGGATAACAAACTGATCGCAATAGGCTCTTGATGACACCCCAAATGGTACAAAACAGGGTTGAGTGGCGCTAAGGTTGGTAATGTAATCCAAAGGGTCGTATTAGGGAAAATACTTTCGATCTCCTGGTGGGAAAACATAATGTTTCACCATATTATTTTACTCATTTAATCATATTAATAGTTGCTGTAAAGGGAAAATCTTTTTCACGATGGGAGGAATATGTTATCCTCAGGGCATTTCTGACCTTCAGGAAAGTCATCGATTTATCACCTTCGTAGTTAACAATAAGAAGAAAATCTCTCACATGGAAATATCGTATCCTCGTTCAACTAGGAAAGTCATCAATTATCCCTTATTAATGGGTTTCGATAAGGAAAGAAAATCTCAGGTGGGAGGAATATCGTATCGTCATAAATAAGGAAGAATCTTGTCAAGTCTAAATCATCAGTAGGAAAGTTATAAAAACGATCAGTAGTATAAATATCCAGGTCCACCCACGTGATTGAAGGTATCTGGGGCATATCGCTAGCTTGGTCACTGCATGAGTTGATGTTCCACCCGCAGCGACAGGTATCAGGCAGCGGCTGGAGGCCCAGGCCGATTCTTTTTATTTCTTTATTTTGCGTGCGAGCCTTCAACGCCCAAAGCCCGACCGGTCATTGATCAAATCAAGTAGTTTTAGAATTCAGGAGTTAGAAAAATCATCATCAGTAGATATAAAATAAATAATATAAATAAATAAATGGAACTCTTTCAGTCATCTTTCATTACAGAGACCAATTTTAGCCTTGGGTTTGCTTCATAACAGTTATTAGTTTAGTCTTCATGTATATATATATATATATATATATATATATATATAAAAGTCATACATGTTGAAGATTGGCATGAGGCAATGGATGTGTTTCCCTTCAACTATTCCTAGGAAATTGTCATTAATGTGTCACGTAGTGATTGACTTGGAATCCTTGGATGGGCATGATCATTTGGAAGGGGAGGAGGGAAAGCCGGAAGAGGGAGGAAACCATCCATATACATGCATGGGAGAAAATTTTGGAAAGGATAAGTTGAAGGATTAAATGAATTTTTTAATTCTTTTGAAATTTGATCATTCCGTTATTTTTATTTTGACTTTGATAAAAATATCTTATTTATTTATTTCTTTACTTTTTACAAAAATAACATTTTATTTTTTAGAAAGATAACATGAACACATGAATAGGGAAGGATGTTTTATTCAAAATATATTATTTAAAAAAAAACATGAAAGTTTAGATATATATTCAAAAATATTACTGTCTTTTAATAAAATATTTCTTTCACAAAAAAGTGGGTTTGCCATCAAATCTATAGTGAGGCTTGACAAGTGTATTAATTTCACGACATGAGGACGCATGCATGGGGAAATTTTCTCACTAAAGCTTTCTCATCAGCCTGCTTGTTGCGCAGATCTCTGGTGATTGATGAGATATCCGTACATTAAAAGTAATCTTATAAATCTATCCTTCTAAAAAAATCATTACATATTCATTATTATAATTATAATTATAATAATAATAACTATTATTCATTTGAAATTAAATAATTAAGAAGCTTATACACTGTATTTTTCTTTACTTTTTCTATAATCAACCTTATTTATTTATAAATCGCAATTATAATAACAATAAGGTTGAATTAGACTAATGCATGTTTCACGTTCGATTGCTTTGAAATCCCCTCCCACCGGATCATTTATATCTTTATCATCAAGTTTTTTCTTCACCTTTTGTTTCTTTGCTTTCTTTTGAAAGTTTGTTTCTGGTAATCCATTCTATCTTGTGCTTGCTTTTCATAAACTATGTAATAATAGAGTGCCTCGTGTCATTCACAAATCGTGGTGAATAAATTCATTATTCCAATATGGATATATGTACAATGGTTGTTGGTGTTCACAATCATTAAGGACCTGATGGTAGTAAAGGTAATGTTGATCTTGTGGAGCGCAATGAGAGGCTATATGAATAGCATGTCCGAATAGCTCTGTTGTCTTCTAGTGTTTGGAGTATCTATGGAATGGTTACAGATCTAAAAGAAATCAGGCTAGTATCTTGAGTTCCTCCGGGTGGGTACCACAAATATTAAGTGGCATCTATCTATCCGTCTTTTTGTTCGTCACAATTGTGATGTTGCAAATTTTTGTAACACGGGTGAATCAGGTATAGGTATTGTTTTACGTGATGAAAGTGGTGTTCTTCTTGCACAAAATGCTGGAAGCTTTGAGTCTTTTGCTGTCAAAAAAAAGAAATAATGAAGCGTTGACTTTTAAGGTATATTTGGTGCGCACCTTGAAGAACACAATCAAGTTCTCTTTGAAATTCGTTCTGAAATGGTAGTGAATGCTTTGACATGGATCCACCTCAATAACATCAAAAAATTTAGGGTCCTTACGGGTAGTTGTCATCTCTTGCTATGTTCTAAACCTGGTTTTAAGGTTGTTTTTGTACAAAGGCATGTGATGATGCTTTTTTCAACCGGACTGGGCTGGAGCGTATGGGGGTTGTTGGGCCCGAGGACTTAACTGTTGGCGAATGTTGCAGGCTTCACAGATGGCGTCGGGGCACGGATTGGATTGCTGCTGAGGCTGGGCGTGGCACTCCTGCTGCAACAGGGGGTCGGGCCGCGGGTGGCGCTGGATCACTAAGTCGGTTCCTAAAGAGAAAAGAGCTGTTTGAGGCGAATGTGTTGTATGTTTGCGTGCCTTTCAGATGAGGAATTTGAAACCACAGTGTTTATAGTGATAGTTTTCAAAGTTAGATGGTGATTAGGATTCCTTCCCATTGGACGTGATATTTCTTGCTATTATGGTGCTCCCGGATATGATATTGAAAGTAGTTTATTTGATACTCTTAACTCGCATTATTGGTGAGATTTAAGTTGGATTTAGAGATGTGCCACTATTGGAGAATTGTTATTCTATTTCCTTATCTATGGGATTTGGCAAGTTCTGAGACATGGGCTTTCTTGACTACCATAATAGACCTTTGGTGTGGTTGGGCCTTCATTCAATTTGTACAAAAGGCACAGATAGCCGATGGGCTTTTACTATGTAGATTCAGACCACTTCCTATCTTAAAATTTGCGATAAAAGGCACGAATCTTGATGGGCATGCCTCTCCTTTGGGGTTTTAAAGCGAGTGGAGCTGCAGGCCCATTTTCCAAACCACATCGGTTGTCCCCCGACCCTTTGGCCAATGGCGATAAGCGTGAACAAAGGCTTTCTTCCGTTCTGTATCGGATGCGAATTTCACGTGTTTGCTTTCGTGGGTTAGTTAAGGATTTGATCACGTCCTGCGTGCTGCGATAATGTGTGACTCTTTGGTTTAAGCTCATCTTTCCTACTTCTTTCGGTTCTTTGTTTCTTTTCGTAAACCTCCTCTGTCTTGTGTGCTCCCGATCTTGAAACCTCTTCTTTGCTTTGCTTTTCTTGGAACTTTTCTGAGATAACTTTTCGTTTTATTCTAGGACCGTAGTGTCCTTATCCCTTGATCTTTTTCGTGATCATTGAGACGCTAGGATTGGGTTGGCCAAGATTTTATTTTCATTATTTGCTTTTTCATCCTTGGGTCAGGTTCGCTCTTCTTCTCTAGCGTATTGGAGGTGACTCTTCGTATTGCCATTATGGGCGGGACTGTGGCGCCTCGAGCCGTTTGTGAGGTTGAACCCGAGATGCGGGGCGCCCCTTCCTTGGACAAGGGTGGGGAGAAAAATAGGGCTGATTAATATCTGGAGGATCGGAATACGAAATCCGCCATTCGGCATGCCTTAGCGTGGGGCTAGCAAGGTCGGTCCTCATATACAGACCGCCTTTGTTAGATGTTATCGACACTCCTTTTGGCGTTGAGTGGTCCTGACGTTTGACACCTCCTATATGGTTTCATGCCTAAGATGGTGTATGCACTAAAAGTGGCCTTTGATAATGGTCTTAGCTTTCCTCTGCGCCACTTCATGAAAGGGGTTTTTCGACATTTCAATGCGTCCTTCTCGGCTCTCTGCGATATGGTTGGGAGTATTTTGGTTGACAATGGTTTTCTTTAGGAGCCAGGGACTTGGTGTTTGATATAAGCTTTGTTCACTTTATCTTTTTTGCGAAGCCTCACGAGGGCTTCCTACATTTTTCTCGGCGGCTACGGCGCTCCTGCGGTGATTTCGATCTTCCCTCTTCCGGCTTTGGAAAGGGTATTTATTTCTTTGTCGGTGATCGCTGATTGGGAATATGACCCTCTTGACGGGGCGGCGACGGGCGTTAGATTATGGACCACCCAGAATCCATGAGAGTGTTACTTTTGTTTTTGGTATAACCTTTATAGGGTTATTTAGTATTTCTAATTGTGCATTGTTTACATACTTCTCAGGTGCTCGAATCGATCTCGTGAAGAATAACGTCATATGTTGGCGTCGGTACAGTGTCCTCACGCCTATGCGGGCTGATCCGTCAGGAACAATTCGGCCTGCGAGGAGCTCGGGTGACCCGCTGCTGAGGCCTTCGCCTCCTTCACCATAGAAAGTTTCTCCCACATTGGGCCCTCGGCCCCCGCTAAACCCACTAAGGAGAACTCTTGGCTCGATTGAGGCGCTGTCTCGGAAGCCGGAGCGTGAAGCGAAAACCCTAGACTCAGTTGAAAGATCGACCGGCTTTGGTCAAAGTTCGAAATTGGGCGTCTTCATCTTCCCAGTCTACTCAATATCGAAAATCCGGAGCAGGAATCTTGCTCTCCCTCGATGAAACTCCTATAGTTTTGAGTTCGCGGCCGGTTAAGATTACAGCTGCTGACTAAAGAGTCCCTTGGGTGGAAGCTTGGATTGCGACAGTTGGCGGTCATGCCCATTGCTATCTAGAATCCGCAACAAGGTGTTAGATCACCCTTCTCCAAAGGGGTGGAAGAATTAGGAGGAAGATCTGGGGAGATCGAAATTGGCGGAGATGGGGGACTCTGCTTCTCAATGCCAGGCGGAAGAACTCGCGGTGAGCTCAGGTGCCGTCATTTCTTGGGATTCTGATCAGAGGACGAGCGCGCTGCCCACGTTGATGAGCTTTGATATCCCTCAAGGGTCGCCTCGTAAAGCTCCCATACCTTGTGGTGTCGATCCCATTTTAAGTTGCGTGTTGATCTTCAGTTTGGATGTTGATTACATGTTGGGTGTGCGGTGGCTACTCTGTGTTGCGAAGGTTGTGAAAGGCCAAACTAAACGAAAGTCATGCCAAAGAGGCCCGGGCTTACAAGGTGAGGGTGGCTTCCCTCACATCTGGCCCGGGGGTGGGCTGCGAGGGTCGGGTGCGGCGTATGACCGAGGACGGTGAAGCTCGTCGATCTGGGCTACTGCCACGTCGGCACGCTCGAGGCGGGAGTAGGGAAAGATGAGGCGAAAGCGAGCTTGAAGGAAGCAGCCCGACGACCCGGGAGGGTTCGGGACCAGTTGCGGGCTGCACAAAACAACTTGCTAGAGGCTAGGGACGGGCTGCGGAGTCACCACTTGATATGCAGACCGGGTGGTTAGAGATGAGGCTTCTCACATCCCGAGGCGGGCTGCGGGAGTCCCCCAGGGGGCGCCTTGGTCAGACCGAGCCAGGCGTGGTGATCTGCCTTCTTGGACGGGGGCTCGTCGCGAGGCCTCAGGAACACTGGCTGGTGGAACCGCGACGAGAGGAGTGCCGCGGACTGCATGGGGACCTTCATCAACAAGTAACTCTGGATTTGCGCTTCAAAGCAGGGATGAGATTATAGGAGAAGATTATTGAGGGCCGAGGCTTGTACTGTCTGGGTTTTACGGGTGGCTTGCCTTGGCACTGGGAAGAGAATTTGTTAATGCCTATTCCGATGCAGTTTCAACTTTGACCTTCGACGAAGAGGATAGAGGAATCCTCTGCTGATTATTTTGGAAGAAGCGGGCACCCTGGCGGTCTGCTCCCCTTTTCCTACCTCTGCTCCTCGCCGATGGCTTGATGTAGGGCGTGCGATAGTGTGGGATTTTGTTTAATTTTTTTTTTCTTGGGCACGGGACCCACTGCTAGGACAGCCATCATAGTCTTTCATGTGTCGATCTTTTTCACACTGTCTCTACTTTTCTTTCAGTTCTTCATGAGTTGTATTGATTTGCCCGGTTATATCGATGCAAATGAAGCAGCTCATGGGATGTTGAGTTAGTGGTTGAGCTCTTTGGCCCAGGCCGGCGAGGCTTCTGGGCAGCTACTACCTTGGCCCGACGGTGTTAAGTGGCTTTGAGTGGTGAAGTGCGAGGTCGTCAGCCTTGAGGCCTGGCGGAGCTCTTGGCAACGCCCCGAGGCTCGCGGGCTATATCTTTAGGCGTCCCGAGATCTTGGGGTGCATGATTTGTCTGATGGTCGAGGCTCGTCAGTGCAATTTCTTGCAGGCTTGAACGCTTGGGCCTTATGGGTTTGTGAATAGCTGAGGCGATCGGACTCTTGCAGGGCTGCGTGGCACGTGCGGGATAGTGGGAGCTAAATCGAAGTGGGCTACTCGGCTGGAATTTGAGCCTTGTGAGTTCAGACTCTTTGGTTGATGTATGACTCTTAGGTTGCATGACTTGTGCAGAGTAGACGAACTCGTCAAAGTGAGCTATTGGGCTCCGGGCGTTGAGGCCTTGTTGGCGATGTAGCATGGTGATATGACTCACTTAGGCTGCGTGAAGCTGTGCGGAGTAGTCGAACTAAATCAGTGTGAGCTCTTGCGGAGCTCGGCCCGAGGCCTTGGGTGTGATGCTTTGGCGATCGACTCTGGGTTGCGTGACCTATGCGAGGAGAAGGCCATTCCGTCAGTGGAGCTCCTTCAGGAAGCTTGGGGCGGCCCGAGGCCTTGTTGATCGCCCGGCTGATCCGACTCTTGGTACGCTTGGCTTTGTCTGCGATGGCTCCGAGGCTCGTCAGTGAGCTGCCTGGCTCAGGCGGGCCTTGTTCAGCGATCCGACCTTAGGCGTCGACTCGTTTGTGGCTGTCGCGATGTGAACTTGTCAAAGTGGCGGCCCAGACTCCCGACGGCGGGACGTATTATGATCGACGACACGTCGCTCTGGTTGCGTGGCGTGTGCGAGTAGTCGAGCTCATCGAAGTGAGCTGCTGAAAGACTCCGGGGCTGAGGCCTTGATGGCGATCCGGCTGACTAATCGAAACTCCTGGCTGCGTGGCTTTGTGCGGTAGTGACTGTCAAAGTGAGCCCTCTGGGCTCAGGCGGCGAGGCCTTGTTAGCGATCCGACTGGTGATAAACTCCTGAGGCTGCGTGGCTTTGTCTTTGAGTGGTCGAGCTGTCGAGTGAGCTCGCGACTCGGGCGGCGAGGCGCTGTTGGCGATCCGACTGGCGTCGACTCCTGGCTGCGGCGTGGCCTGGCATCGGGAAGTGGTCGAGCTCGTCGAGTGAGCTCTTGGGCTCGGCGGCGAGGCCTTGTTTCTCGGCGATCCCGGCTGGCCCGATCGGCTCGCTGGCGTGGCTGGGCGGAGTGGTCGGGCTCGTCGAGTATTCTTGGGCTTGACGGCCCCGAGGCCTTGTTGGCGATCCCGAGCCTTGGCGATCGACTCCCCAATTTGCGTGGCTGTCTGAGTACCCGATCTCGTCTCCAGAGTGAAACTCTTGGGCTCAGGGTGTTTGAGAGCCTTGTGCGATCGACTGGCGATCGACTCCAAGGTGCGATGGCCTCTGTGCAGAGTAGTGGGCTGTCCAGAGTAATTCTTGGGCTCAGTGGCTGGAACTTGTTGTGATCCGACCTTGTTTGATCTGACTGCTGGTAGTGGCTGTAAGGTAGGTCAGACACTAGATCAGGAAAATGTTCTTGGAGCTCAGGCATTGGGTATGGGTGACGATATAGCTGAGTGATCTGACTCTGGGTTGCGTGTGGTGCTGGGTGAAAGATGAAGCTCGTCAAGAGAGTGAGCTACTGGAAGCCGGGCGGCGGCCTTGTGGCGATCGCGCTGCGAACGTCGACTCTGAATTGCGTGGCACGTGCGGAAGCGTCGTCGAGCTCGCGTCAAGTGTTCTGGAGCTCGGCGGGCCTTGTTGGTGATCCGATATGGCCGATTTGACTCCCCGGTGCGTGGCACGTGCGAGTAGTCGAACTGAGCGAAGTGAGCCCCTCTTTGGGCTCCCGGGCGTGAGGATCTTGTTGGCGATCGAGCTGGGGCTGATGAGCTCCTGGGCGGTGTGACTGTCGGAGTGGTCGAGCTGGTGGTGATTTGGGCTCAGGTGTCTTTGAGGCCTTGTTGGCGATCCGACTGGCGGAAATCTTCTGCAGGGTGCGTGGCTTTGCCGATAGTGTTGATCAAAGTGAGCTATTAGCAGGCTCCGGGCGAAGGCTTTTGTTGGCGATCGACTGGCGATCGATTCCTGGATTTGCTGGCACGTGCGAGTGATCCGAACGCTGTCAGTGAGCTCTTACTGAGCGCCGGGTGGCGAGGCCTTGTTGGCGCGATCGAGCTGAGCGATCGACTCAGCGGCGTGGCGTGCAGTGGTCGAGCTGACCGGGGCGCTGCGGGTGTGGGACGTTTGGGGCGTTGGCGATCAGGCGCCGGCGATTTGACTCTGGCTGCGTGGGCGTCATGTGTGAGCTCGTCAAGAAGTGAGCTCTTGCCTGACTGGCCCATTTGAGACCTTGTTGGCGAATCCGGCTGGCAATCCGACTCAGGCTGCGTGGCTTTGTCTGGAGTGGTGAACTCGTCAAAGGTGACTCCGGGATCTGGAGCGTTTGAAGCTTGGTGGCGATCGACGATCGACTCCCCCAGGCTTAAAGTGGCCGATCTCGGAGTGGTCGAGCTGAAGTGAAGTGGTCTTGCATGCTCAGGAGTGAGATTGTTGGCGATCCTACTGAGCTGATCGACTCCCAGGCTGCGTCTTTGTGCAGTGTTCGAGCTAAATCAAAAACCAAATCTTGGGCTTGAGCGAGGCCTTGTTGGCGATCGGCGAGTTGATCAGACTCCACAAGGCTGCGTGGCACCATGAAGAGTGGTCGAGCTGTCCAGTGAGCTCTTTGCGCTCCGGTGACGAGGCCTTGTTGCGCGATCAGGCTGGACGATCGACTCTAGGTACGCGTGGCCTATGCGAGTAGTCGAGCTCGTCAAAATTGGCTCTTTGCCAGGCTCCGGCGGCGGGGTCTTATTGGCGATCCCGGTAGCAGGCCCCGATCAGGCTCCTTGGTTGTGTGGCTTTGTGTGCGGGAGTAGTCGAGCTGACAAAGTGAGCTACTAAGGCTCGAGGTATTTGGCCTTGTTGGCGATCGACCTTGGCCCGTCGACTCTGAGGCTGCGTGGCACGTGCGACCAGTCGAACTCGTCGAAGTGAGGCTCTTGGGCCGGCCCGAGGGCCTTGTTGCGTCAGGCTGGTGATCCCGACTCTGAGGCTGCGTGGCTTTGTGCGGGTGGTCGGGCTCGTCAAAGTGAGCTCTTGCGGGCTCCGGCGGCGATGCCTTGTTGGCGGGTCCCGACTGGCGATCAGACTCTGGGTTGCGTGGCCTATCACCGAGTGGTCGAGGCTCGTCAAAGTGAGGCTACTAGGCTCAGGGCGGCCCGAGCTGGTTGGCGTCGACTGGTGATCCGACTCTTAGGTTCCCAGTGGCACGTGCGGAGTAGTCGGCTTCGTCAAAGTGAGCCTCTTGCGGGCTCCGGCGGCGAGGCCTTGTTGGCGATCTAACTGAGGCGATCTAACTCCCCAGGTGCGTGGCACGTGTGAAGTCTTGATCTGTCGTGATCACGGGCTCGGCGGCGAGGCCTTGTTGGCGATGTAGCATGAGCTGATATGACTCTTGGGCTCGTGGCAATGCGATGTCGTTACGAACTCGTCAAAGTGAGCTCTTGGAGCTCTCCGGCGGCCATGGTGGCGATATCTTTGGCGTCGCTCTTAGGTTGCGTGACCTATCACGAGAGAAAGGCGAACTGTCAAAAGTATTTGCCTAGACGGGCGCTGAGAGGCCTTGTTGGCGATCTAACTGGTGATCGACTCTTAAGTACATGGCTTTGTCTGCGATAGTCGGCTCGTCAAATGGCAGCTTCTCTTAGGCTCCGGCGAGGCCTTGTTGGCGATCAGCCTTAGAGCCTGATGCTCTGAGCTGTCGGCTTTGTCTGGAAGTAGTTGAACTTGTGAGTGACGGCCCAGGCTCCGACGGCGAGGCCTTATTAGCGATCGGCTGACGTCGGCTCTACCAGGTTGGCGTGGCGTGTGGAGAGTAATTAGGCTCATCAAGAGGGTGAGCCTCTTGGCTCGGGGCTGAGCGCGTGGCGATCGGCTGAGCTATCCCGACTGCAGGCTGCGTGGCGCAGTGCGGAGTAGTCGGCTGTGTTCAGTATTTCTTGCCCGGGCTCGGCGGCCTGTGGCGATCGATGACGTCGACTCTGAGGCTGCGCGTGGCTGTCTGCAGTAGTCGAGCTCGTCAAGTGAGCTCTTGCCCGAGCTCGGCGACGCGGTGGCGATCGGCGGTGATCGACTCCCGAGGCTGCGTGGCCTATGCGATGGTCGGCTCGTCAAGTGAGCTCTTTGGGCTCGGCGAGACCTTGTTGGCGATCGGCTGGTAATCCGACTCTTGGGGCCCGCTCGGCGTGCCGATGATCGACCTTCGTCAAGCGACTCGCGGCTCGTGGTGAGGCCTTGTTGGCGATCCGGCCTTAGGCGATCGACTCCCAAGAGTGCGTGGCTTTGTGCGGATACCGATACCGTCAAGTGACTCTTGAGGCTGGGCGAGGCCTTGTTGGCGATCAGCTGGCGATCGACTCTAGAGGCTGTGGCCTTTGCGATTATTAGTCGACTGAAATAGAGTGAAGCTCTTTGGGTCCAGTATTTGAGACCTTGTTGGCGTGATCCAAGCCTGGCGTCGACTCCTAGGCTGCGTGTTTGTGCGAGTAGTCGAACTAGATCAAAGTGACTGGGCTCAGAATGATGGGCCTTGGTGACGATCGGCTGGTGATCAGGCTCTTGGTTTGTGACCGGATATGAGTGAAGTGAGCTGTCAGTGAGGCTACTGGGCTTCCGGTGTTTGAGGCCTTTGTTGGCGATCTAACTGTGATGGGCTGAATTCAAAATGGCACGTCTTGATGATCGAGCTGGGTCAAAGTGTTCCCAGGCTCCGGCGCGAGCCTTGGTAGTGATCAGCCTTAGAAGCGTCAACTCTCACCAAACTGCGCTGTCTCGATGATGTCCGACTGTCAAGAAAACAGGCCTGGGCTCGTCTGGCGAATCTTGTGGCGATCAGCAGGCGATCAAGCTCTAAACTGCGTCGCTTTGTCTGATAGTCGAGCTCGTCAAAGTAAAGCTCGCAGCTCAGGAGGTGTTGAGGCCTGTTGCGCGATCGGCTTTGAAGCGATCGCCTCCCAAGCTGCGTGGCTGTGCGGAGATGTGCGGCGATCGGTGTGTACTCATTAGGAGCTGCGGGCCCGAGCCTTGTTGCGCGATCAACTGGCGATCTGATTTGTTTGCGGCTGTGCGAGTAGTGTTCTGATCACGAAGTGAGCTGAGCTCAGGCGTGAGGCGCTTGTTGGCGATCGACTGGTGATCGACTCCTTGGGCTGGCGTGGCATCGATGATCGAGCTGTCTAAGTGAGCTCTGCCCGGGCTCAGAGCTGTTGTGTTGCCCCGTTGGCGATCCCGGCCTGGCCGAAGGATTTGGCTCTGGCTGCGTGGGCGTGCGCCAGTGATGAGCTCGTCAAAGTGAACTCACGGGCTCGTGGCCACGGGCCTTGTTTGGCGATCGGCCTTAGTGATGCGACTCTGAGGCTGCGTGGCACGTGGAAATGATCGAACTGTCAAAGTAAAGCTCTTAGGATCGAGACCACGAGGCCTTGTTGCGATCCGGCCGACTTGTCCGGCTGAAGCGTGGCGGTCGCGAGTGGTCGAGCTGTCAAAGTATGAGCTACTAACTGCTCAGGGCCCGACCTTGTTGGCAGATCACTGTGATCTGGCTCCGAGCAGTGGCTGTCTTGACCGATGAGCTGTGAAGTGACTCACGAAGCGGGCGGCGGGCCTTGTTGGCGATCGGCCCGAGGCTTCGTCGACTCCTGGCTGCGTGCCCGGGAGAATGAGTGAACTCATCAAAATGATCTGCTCGGCGGGAGGCCTTCGACCGGCGATCGGCTGAGCGTGAAGCTCTGCATTTGAGCCAGCCTATCTGAGTAGTAGGCTAGATCAAAGTGATCTTGCCGGGCTCCGAGGCGGAATCGTGTGGCGAATCCGATGTGATCGGTGGCTCGCAGGCTGCTGTTTGTGAAGTAGTCGAGCTGGTCAAGAGTGACCTCTTTGGGCTCGGCTGGCCCGAGCCTTGACCGGCCGATCCTTGTGTCGACTCTGGTACCAGTGGCGTGCGGCGGTCAGTGATCAAAGTGACTCACGGGCTCAGGCGGCGAAGGCCTTGTTCTGATCAGGCCGAGCTGATGACTCTGGGTGGCGTGGCTGTCTGAAAGTGGTCGGCTCGTCGAGTGAGCTCTTGGGCTCGGCCCGGCAGAGCTCAGTGGCGATCCGGCCTTGGCGATTGACTCCCCAGGCTGCGTGACCGTGCATGTCGTTCGAGCTGCGTCGCGAAATGAGCCTCTTTGGGCTCACGGGCGAGGCCTTCGTGGCGATCCGGTAGCAAATGATCTGAGCTCTGTGGCTGCGTGCTTTATCTGCGGATGGTCCCGAACTGGTAGTGAGGCTGGATCTGGCGACCCGAGGCCTTGGGCCAGCGATCCGGCCACGGCACGATCGAGCTCTGGAAGCCGTGTCAGGTCTCAGTCGTGAGCTCGTCAAAGTGAGCTACTATGTAGGGGAGGGAGACCTTGTGGCGATCCTGCGGCCCGATCGACTCACGGGTGTGGCACATGCGGTATTCGACTCATTGATATTTGCGGGCGGTATTCCGAGGCGCGATGGCGATCGGCTGGCTGATCGATCTGAGGCTGGCGTGGCACCGTGAAGAGTAGTGACTCGTCAAATGACTGCTGGCGCTCGGCGTGAGGGCGCGTTGGCGATCGGCTGGCGATCGACTCTGGCTGCGTGGCTGTGATGGTGGAGCTCGTCAGTAAATCGGGCCATTTGAAGTGCTAGGCGATCCGATGCGTGATCGACTCTTGAATTTGTGTGGCATCGCGGAGTAAGTGACTCGTCAAAGTGAGCTACTAGGCTCGTTGCCCGAGGCGACCGCAAATCCGACCATGGCGATGTTGACCTCTGCGTTTGCGTGTTTGTGCGAGTGGTCGAACTGGTCGAAGTGAGTTCTTGGGCTCCGGCGGCGGGGCCTTGTTGACGATCACTTTGGCGATCGCTCTGGCTCCAGTGTTTGTCTTGCGGTGTCGTCGAGCTAGATAGTGATCTGAGCTCCCGGTATTTGCGGGCCTTGTTGGCGAATCTGAGCTGTGATCTGAGCTCTGGGTGCGTGGCCCTATGCAGTAGTGAGCTGATCAAAGTGACTGCTAGGCTCAGGGCGAGGCTGGTTGGCGATCAGCAAACTGATCGACTCTTGGGTTGACATTAAACTGTGCGAGTGAACCAAACTCGTCAAGTGACTCACGAGCTCAGGGCGGGCCATGTTTGGCGATCGCTGGTGATCGACTCCCAGTTTGCGTGGCACGTGCGAGTGCTGATCGTCAAGAGCTGACTCGAAACCGGCGGCTGAGCCTTGTTGGTGATGTGGCATGGTGATATGACTCTTGGGCTCGTGGCTTGTGCGAGTAGTCGGAGCATGTCAAAAGCCCAAATTTCGGCTCCGAAGCGAAGACGCTGGTGGCGATATGGCGACTGATCGACTCTTGGTTGCGTGACCTGTCTGCGAGGAGAAACGAGCTTCGTCAAAGTGAGCTACTGGGCGGTATTTGAGGCCTTGTTGGCGATCAACTGGGCGATCGACTCTTGGGCGCCCGGCGCGCGTGCGGGGAAGTAGTCGAGGCTCGTCAAAGTGTGCCCAGGCTCGGGCGAAGGCCTTGTTGGCGAGTCCGACCGGCCGATCGACTCCTGGTGCGTGGCACGTGAAATGAGTTGAACTTAGCTCAAAGTATTGGCTCAGGCGGCGAGGCATACGTGGCGATCCCGGCGACTGATCGATACAGATTAGTGGCGTGTGCGAGGTAATTCGGTACAAGTCAAAGAGTGAGCTCTTGGGCTCGGGGAGGCTGAGGTAGTTTGGCGATCGAGCTTTGAGCTAATGGGCTCTGGCTGGCATTGACGTGCGGAAGTACATTATTTCGTCAAAGTGACTCTTGGAGGCTCCGGGCGTGGAGGGCCTTGTTGGCGATCCAGTGATGGTGATCGACTCCCCCAGAGGCTGCGATGGCTGTCTGGTCGTCGAGCTCGTCGAGTGAGCTCTTGCGAGCTCGTGCTGAGAGCTGTGTTGGCGATCCCGGCCCCAGGCTGATCGGCTCTGAACGTGGCCTATCTGGAAGTACGTCGAGACTCGTGAAGTGGCTCTGCCCAGGCTCGAGCGAGGCCTTGTGGCGATCCAGCTGGCGATCGGCCTCTTGGTGTGGCTGTCTCGGGTAGTCGACTGCGTCGAAAAATGAACTCTTTGCAGACTCGATGATGAGGGCCTTGTTGGCGATCGGCCTTGTCGACTCTAGAGGCTGGCGTGCTTTGTCGCGATGCTAATTCTCGTCAAGTGAGCTCTTGGGCTCGCAGTACGAGGGCTTGTTGCGATCTGGCCCGGCGATCGACTCCCCAGGGCTGGCGGCGCTGGGTGTGTGGCCCGAGCTCGATAAGTGACTCTTTGGGGCTCGGCGGCCCGAGACCTTGTTGTGATCGGCGCCAGGCCACGATCCCGACTCCCCCAGAGCTGTGGCACGTGCCGTGGTCGGGCTTCGTCGAAGTGAGCCCTCTGCGGGCTGGGCGGGGGCATGGTGGCGATATGGCTGCGTCGACTCTTGGGGTTGCGTGACCGGTGCGGTGAACAAACAGTCCAAGTGACTCACCCCAGGCTTGATACGGCGCGAGGCCTGTTGGCGATCTAACTGAGGCCCCCGATCGACTCTGGGCTGCGTCTTTGTCTTGATGAGTCAAACTGTCGAGGGAAGTGAGCTCTGAGGCTCGGCTGAGGCCTTGTTGGTGATCGACCTTAGGCTGATCGTCCCCAAGGTGCGTGGCACGTGCGATGAGTGAACTACGTCAAAGTAAGGCTCTTTGGGCTCAAAATGCTGTTTGAGTCTGTTCGATCAGCAGGGAGGCGATGAGCTCTGAGGCTGCGTGGCTGTCTTGAGTAGTCGAGCTCGTCAAAGTGAGGCCCCTCTTGGGCTCGGGTCTTGAGGGCCTTGTTGGCGGAATCTGCGACTGTAGATCTTATCTGAACAGCGTGGCTTTTGTGCGGAGTGGTCGGCTAGTCAGTGAGCTATTGGGCTCAGGACGGGCGCTGGTGCTGACGATCAGGCTGTACGATGATTCCCCCAGGCACTTGGCACGTCACGAGTAGTCGAACTCTAGATCAAAGTGAGCTACTAGGCTCGGTAGAGCCTGTGGCGATCCGGCACGGTGATCGACTCATGGCTGCGTGGCTATCTTGGGAAGTAGTCGAGCTGATGAGTGAACTCTTTGGCTCCAGCGAGACCTTGTTGGCGATCAGGCCTTAGGCCGGTTGACCTCCCAGGGTACACTTGAAGCGGTGCATATTAGTGAGGCTAGATGCCGCAGTGACTCTTGGGCTCAGGCGTGAGGCATGTTAGCGGTGACGCTTAGGCCGTCGACTCTGAGGCTGCGTGGCACGTCGGAGTAGTCGGGCTGTCAGTGAGCTCACGGGATGTTCCGTGAGGCCTTGTTGGCGATCCGACGACGTCGATACAGGCTGGGTGGCCCGATCATTTGTGTGAGTCGAGCTGGTCGAGTGACTCACGCCTCGGGGAGGCCCGAGGCCTTGGCCAGCGATCTGCTGGTGATCAGAAGCTCTCTCCTAAAGCTGAAGTGGCACGTGCGGAGAATGATGAAACTGATCAAAGTGACTGCGGAGCCCAGGGCGGCCCGAGAGCCCCCTTGTGGCGATCCGACTGCGGCGAATCGACTCTGGCTGGCGTGGCTTTGTCGAGGCTCGTCGAGCTTTCGTCGAAATGATCTTTAGCGACTACCGATGAGGCTGCTTGTTGGCGATCCGGCTGGCCCGATCGACTCTAGGCTGCGTCAGCTATCTCTGGTAGTCGAGCTCATCAGCAGGCTCTTTGGAGCTCCCGTTTGAGTCTTATTGGCGATCCGACCTTGCGGCCCATTTGCTTCTTGTTTGTCAACTGTCGCGGAGTAGTCGAGCTCCGTCAGTGAGCTCTTACATTTCTGATGGCCCCGAGACGCGATGGCGATCCGACGCCGGCGATCGATACCCAGTGAAGTGGCACGATGGAAGTAGTCAAACTCGTCAAAGTGAGCTCTTTGACTTGATGGCTGAAGGCCTTGTTGGCGATCGACTGGTGATCGCTTCCCCAGGCTGGCATTGGCTTTGTGCGAGTGATGAAACTCGTCAAGTGACTACGACTCGGGCGGGCGCTGTTGGCGATCCATTTGGTGATAGCTCTCACAGGCTGGCGTGGCCTATGCCACGAGTAGTCGAGCTCGTCAAGTGAGCTACTAGGCTGTGCGAGGCCTTGTTGGCGATCCCGACTGGTGATCGACTCCTTGGGATTGTGTCTTTGTGCGAGGAATGAATAAACTCGTCAAAGTGAGCTCTTGGCTCCGGTGGGCCTTGGCCGATCTGGCACGGTGATCGACTCTGAGGCTGCGTGGCTGTCACGAGTACTTGATCTGTAAAGTGAGCTTAGGGCTCAGGCGGCCGGGCCTTGTTGGTTATCCGACTGAGCTAATCGGCTCTAGAGGCTGGTGGCTATCCGAGTGATCGAGCTCGTCAGTGAGCTTCTTGGCTCCCGGTATTTGAGACGCTGTTGGCGATCCAGCAGCAGCTGATCTGACTCTAAATTTGGCTCTTTGTGCAGTGGTCGAACTCGTCAAAGTGAGCTGCGGGCTCAGGCGTTGTAGGGCCTTGAGTGGCGGCTCTGTATGGGCGTCGACTCAGGTTGCGTGACCGGTGCAGAGTAGACAAACTCGTCAAAGTGAGCTACTAGGCTTCGGGCGCTGAGGCCTTGTTGGCGATCCTTTGGTGATCGACTCCCCGAGGCTGCGTGGCTGTGCAGGTCGTCAGGCCTCAAATCAAAGTGAGGTGCAGGCTCCGGCGAGCCTTGTTGGTAATCCGGCCTGCTGCTCGACTCCCCAGGCTGCGTGGCTGTGGAAGTAGTGAACTCGTCAAAGTGAGCTCTGGGCTCGGGGCTGAGCCTTGTTGGCCATCTGCTGGTGTCGGCTCTGAGGCTGCGTGGCTCTGCGGATGGTCGAGCTCGTCCAAAGTGACAGCCCGGAGCTCGGCGGGCCTTGATGGCGATCGGCCCCGACTGATCGACTTCTAGAAATTTGCAGTCAGGCCATCGCCAGTGATCGAGCTCGTCAAAGTAAACTCTTGCGCTCAGGGCGCTGAGCCTTGTTCAGCGATCGGCTGGCGGGGGCGTCACGAGGCTGCGTTGCCTATCGAGTGGTCGAGCTCGTCAAAGTGAGCTAATGGGCTCAGGCGGGTCTTGGTGGCGTCGGTATGCCGTGATCGACTCTTAGGTGTGGCACGTGCGGGGAGTAGTCAGGCTCGTCAGTGAGCCCCTCTTTGGGCTCGGGGCGGGGCCTTGTGGCGATCCGACCTTAGTGATCGACTCTTGGGTGCGTGGCACAGTGCGAGTGATTGATCTCGTCAGAAGTGAGAAATGGGCTCAGGGCGTTGAGACCTTGTTGCAGATCCTTTGAGCTAATCGACTCTGGGCTGGCGTGGCTATGCGGAGTAAGTAGGAGCTCGTCAAAAGTGAGAGGCTGCAAAGACTAGAGCGCTGGCAGGGCAACTGTTTGGCGATCCGACGCAAGCTGGATCGACTCCACAGGCTGCGTGCTTTGTCTGCGGGAAGTAGTTGAACTCGTCCAAAGTGAGCTCTTGGGCTCTGAGACCTGAGACCTTGATGGCGGTGCTTTGGTGATCGACTCTTGGGTTGAGTATTTTGTCACGAGGTAGACAAACTCGTCTAAAATTAATTTACTGGAAGCAGGCGTGAGGCCTTGTGTGTGAATCCACACTTTGGTGATCGACTCTTAAGAATTTAGCATTGTACGCGAGGAAGTGAACAAGACTCTGCCGTCAAAGTGAGCTACTAGGCTCATTGGGGAGCCTTGTTGGCGATCGGCGCCGGCGATCCGAGCTCTGAAGGTGTGGCGCGTGCGGTGGTCGAACTCTTGTGATGAGCCACTAAGCTCGGCGGGCCTTGTTGGCGATCCGGCCGGTGATCGACCTGCGGGGCTGCGTGGCTTTGTCTTGAGTGTGAGCTCGTCAAGTGAAACTACCCGGGATCAGTCATGGCGAGGCCGCTTGTTGGCGATCGACTGACGTCTTGCTCTTGTGATCGCTGTGCAGTGGTCGAGCTGGTCGAAGTGGCTGTGGGCTCGGGCGGGCCTTGTTGGCGTCAGGCTGAAGCTGATCTGACTTCTAGGCTGCGTGCTTTGTGCGGGAGTAGTGAGGCTCGTCAGTGAGCTCACTGCACGGCTCTGGCGGCGAGGCCTTGTTGCGATCCGGCTGGGCTGATCGACTCCCAGTGCGTTGCCTGTCTCGATGTCGAGCTAGGTGAAGTGAGCTAATGGGCTCCGGCGTGGGGTCTTTATTTGGCGATCCGGTATGGGCGTCGACTGCAGGCTGTGTGGCTGTGCAGTGAGTCGAGGCTCGTCGAGTGAGCTCTTGGGCTCTGGCGTGGAGCCTTGTTAGCGATCGACACCGGCCCGATCGACTCCCAGCCAGTGGCACGTGCGAGTAGTTGATCGACAAGATGATCACGGCTCGGGCGTTGAGGCAGCATTGGCGATCACTTTGGAGCTGTCGACTCTCTAATTGCATGGCCTGTCTGCCCGGAGTGGTCGAGCTCGTCGAGTGAGCTCTTGGGCTCCGGGCGTGAGGCAGCGTTGGCGATCCGACCTTGGCGTCGATACCCCAGGCTGCGTGGCTGTGCGGTAGTGATTCGTCAGTGACTCTTGGGCTCAAAGACCTGAGGCCGCCCCAGTGGCGATATAACTTTGGTAATCCGACTCTTGGGACGAGTGTTTTGTGCGATGAACAAGACTCGTCAAAGTGAAGGCTACTAGGCTTGGTGGCGAGGCCTTGTTGGCGATCTTTGGTGCGATCGACTCTTGGGAATTGCGTGGCGCTGCGAGAGTAGTCGAGCTCGTTGAAGTGTGTTGAGCTACTGAGCTCAGAGGCGGCGGGCCTTGTTGGCGATCCGGTAACAGGCGATCTGACTCACCCAGGCTGCGTGGCTGTGCCAGTAGTCGAACTCTTCAAAGTGACTACCCAAAGCTCAGGGTGGCCCGAGCCACTGTTAGGCGATCCGGCTTTGGTGATCGACTCTAGTGTAGCTGTGTCTGCGAGTAGTCGAGCTTTCGTCGGAAGTGGAGCTCCCAGGATCCAGTCTTTGAGGCATGGCCCAGCGATCAAGCTGGTGATCGCACTCTCTGGCTGTGGCACGTCTGAGTGGTCGGTATCCAAAGTGAGCTATTGGGCTCCGGGCCCGAGAAGCCTTGTTGATCCTTTGGTGATCTGACTCCCCAGGCTGTGGCACATCGCGGAGTAGTCGAGCTCGTCGGTAGGCTCTTGGGCTCGGGCGGCGGGGTGGTGGCCCGATCGACCTTAGCGATCGACTCTTAAGCTGCGTGGCGGTCGCGATAAGTCGAGCTGCGTCGAAGTGAGCCTCTTTGAGCTCGATGACTGAGGCGCATTGGCGATCCGGTATGGCTGATAAACTCGGCTGGCGTGGCACGTGCGGTAGTTGATCTGGCCAAAAGTGAGCTCTTTGGGCTGGCGTTGAGGCGCTGTTGGCGATCGGCCCGGGCGTCGACTCTAGGCTGCGTGGCCTGTGCAGAGTAGTCGAGCTCGTAAAAGTGAGCCCTCGCGCGGAGCTGAAAGGCGCTGAGCCTTGTTGGCGAATCCGGTGACTGATCGACTCTGGAAGCCCCGTGGCGGTGCGAGTAGTCAGGCTTTCGTCAAAGTGACTACTGCTCTCAGGGTGAGAAGGCCTTGTTGGCGATCGACTGGTGTCAGCTCCCAATTGCGTAACTGTCGCGGAAGTAAATCAACTTCGTCGAAGTAATTTCTGAGCTCGTGTTGGGCCATGTTGGCGATCCGGCTGGCGTCGACTCCCCATTGCGTGTGTCTGATGTCGGAAACTCGTCAAAGTGAAAACTCTGCGACTCGGCGGCGAAGGCATGATGGCGATCGGCTGGCGTCGGCTCTTGGCGTGTGGCTTTGTGCAGTAGTCGAAACTCGTCAGTAATTCTGCCCAGCTCGGGCGAGGCCTGTTGGCGTCGGCCTTAGGCGTCGGCTCTGAGGCTGCGTGTTTGTCGCAGTACTTGATCGTCGAGAAGTGAGCTGCGGGCTCCGGGCGAGGCCTTGTTGGCGATCGGCTTTGGCGATCTGACTCTACAAGGCTGCGTCGCCCCCTGTCTGCAGTAGTCGGGCTTCGTCAAAGTGAACTCTTGGCTCCGGTGGCCCGGTGCGCTGTTGGCGATCCAGCCTTAGGCCAATCTGACTCTAGGCCTGCGTGGCTTTGTGTAGAGTAGTCGAACTGCGTGAAGTGAGCTCTTGGAGCTCGGTGTGGGCGATCGTGATAACGACGTCCGACTCCTGGCCGTGGCGGTGCGGTGAGTCGAGGGCTCGTCAAAGTGAGCTACTATGCTCTAGGGGCTGAGCCTTGTTGGCGAATCCGGCTGAGGCGATCGACTCTGGGGTGCGTGGCTTTGTGCGGTGGTCGAGCTCGTCGAGTGAGCTCTTGAGCTCGGCGGCGAGGCCTTGTTGCGATCCGACTGAGGCGATACGACTCCGGGGCTGCGTGGCCTATGCGAGTAGTCGAGCTCGACAAGAGAGTGAGCTCTTGGGCTCGGTATTTGAGAGAGCTGTGTTGGCGGAATCCGGCCCCGGGCGTCGACTCTTAGAATTTGTGTGGCTTGTGCGAGGTAGTCAGGCGCTCATTGAGTCATTCTTGGAGCTCAGTATTTGAGGGCCTTGAAGTGGCCGATATAACTGGCCTCATCGACTCTGGAAGCCGTGGCCGGTCTGGAGTAGTCGAGCTCGTCAAAGTGAGCTACTATGCTCAGCGGAAGTGAGAGACCTTGTTGGTGGCATCGACTGGCGATCGACTCTGATTTTGCGTGGCACGTGCGAGTAGTCAAGCTGTGAAAGTGACTCGCCCAGGCTCGGCGTGAGGCCTTGTTGGCGATCCCGGCTGTCGACTCTAGGGCTGGTGCGTGGCACATGCGGGTAGTCGAGCTCGCGTCCGTGAGCCCCTCTTGGGCTCGGCGGCGAGGGCGCGGTGGCTGGGCTCCGGTACGGCGTCAGCTCTGAGGCTGCGTGGCACGTGCGATAGTCCCGGCTCGTCAAAGTGAGCGCTCTTGTTGGCGGCTGAGGCCTTGTTGGCGATCCGGCTGACGTCGACTCTGAGGCTGCGTGGCTATCGCAGTGGTCGAGCTCGTCGAAGTGGCTCTTTGGGCTCGGCGAGGCCTTGTTGGCGATCCGACGGTGTCGACTCTGAGGCTGCGTGGCTGTCGCAGTGGTCGAGCTCGTCCAAAGTGAGCTCTTTGAGCCCGGTGTGCAGACCTGTGATCCAGGCCTTGGCGATCTGGCTCAGAGGCTGGTGGCACGTGCGGGAGTAGTCGAACTCGTCGAAGTATTTCTTGGGCTCGGCGAGGCCTTTGGTGGCGATATAACTGGTAAATATGACTCTTAGGTTGTGCTTCAGGTGCGATGAAACCAGGCTTCGTCCAAGTGAGCTACACCGAAGCCCCGAGCCTGAGGCCTTGTTGGCGATCTAGCTGTGATCTGACTCTATTTGCTTGGCACGTGCAGTGGTCGAAGCTGTCAAGAGTGAGCTCCCAGGCTCGGCTGACCCGAGACTATGTTGGTGATCGACCTTAGCTGATGATCGGCTCCTGCGGCCGTGTGGCACTGGCTCGCCAAATCAGTCAGACTCTGTCGAGTGGTCCGGGCTCAGGCGGCGGGAGCCTTGTTGGCGTCGGGCGGTGATAAACTCTTGAGGTGTGTGGCACGCGGTAGACTCGTTAAAGTGAGCTCTGGGACTCAGGCGAAGGCCCATGGTGGCGATCGCCTTGGCTGATCAGCTCTGTTTGCGTGGCTTTGTCTTGATGTGATCTCGTCGAAGTGAACTGCGGAGGCTTCCGGGCGGCGAGGGCCTTGGTGGCGGGCCCGACTGGCCCAGATCAGGCTCTGAGGCTTAGTTGCCTATGCAAGTAGTCGACTGTCAGAGTGAGCTCTTCAGCTCGGACGGCGAGGCCTTGTTGGCGATCCGACTGAAATTTGAGTCGAGCTCCTAGAACCACATTGCCTATCGCGAGTAGTCGAGCTTCGTCGAGAGTGTTTCATGAGGCTCGGCTGAGGTCTTGTTGGCGTCAGCCTTAGGCGATCGACTCTCTGGGATTTGTGGCTTTGTCTGAGTGGTCGAGGCTCGTCAGTGAGCTGCGGGCTCGGGCGCTAAGGCCTTGTTGGCAGTCGATCCGACCTTAAGCTGGTCGACTCCCCAGGGTGCGTGGCTGTGCCGGAGTAGTTGATCTCGTCGCGAAGTGAGCTGCGGGCTCTCGGGCGGTTGGACCTTGTTGCGTCTGCTGCGATCGACTCCCCAGGGCTGCGTGGCCTATGCGGGAGTGGTCGAGCTCGTCTAAAGTGAGCTCTTGGGCTCGACGGCGAGGGCCTTGTTGGCGATCCGACCTTAGGCGTCGACTCTGAGGCTGCGATGGCTGTCTGTGATGGATTGAACTTGTCAGTGAGCTCTTGGGCTCGAGACTGAGTACGTGGCGATATAGCTGTTTGATCGACTCTTGGGTTAACGGTGACACGTGCGAGTGAACAAACTCGTCAAGAGAGTGAGCTACTAGGCCAGGCGTGAGGCCTTTGTTGGCGATCTGCTTTGGTGATCGACTGCCGAGGTACAGCGTAGCCTTTGCCGTGATGTGACTCGTCGAAGTGAGCTACTGGACTCGGCGGCGGGGCCTTGTTATGATCAGCCACCGGCTGATCTGACTCTCGCTTCACGGCGATCTGCCGAGTAGTCGAACTCTTTGAGTGAGCTACAGCTCCGGGGCGAGGCATGTTGGCGATCGGCTGGCGATCGACTCGAGGCTGCGTGCTTTGTGCAAAGTAAACGGCTTCGTCAAAGTGAACAGCCCGGGCTGATGCTGAGCCTTGTTGGCGATCCGGCTGAGCCCGTCACCTCCCCAGGCTGCGTGGCGGCGAAGCGTAGAGCTCGTGAAAGTGAGCGTAGGCTCGGGTGGCCCGAGCCTTGTTGGCGATCGGCTGGCGATGCGATTCTGAGGTACGGCTTTGTGCGGAGTAGTCGAGCTGGAATGAAGTGGCTACTAGGCTCGGTATTTGAGGGCCTTCTTGGCGATCTGGCTGTGATCTTACTCTGAGGCTGGCGTGGCTGTCTGCGAATCGTCGACTGCCGTCGAAGTGAGCTCTTGGGCTCCGGCGAGGCCTTGTTGGCGATCTGACCTGGGCGGTTGACTCCTGGTGCGTGGCAGTGGAGTGTGATCGGCGCCTGCGAAGTGAGAGCTGCGGGATCGTGTGAGGCCTGTTAGCGATCGACCTTAGGCGTCGACTCCCAGGTTGTGGCTGTGCGGGTGGTCGAAGTGGGCCAGTGAGCTCTTGGGCTCGGCGGGCCTTGTTGGCGATCCCGACTGGGGCGAGTCGGCTCTGGGGCTGCGTGGCTTTTTGTGCGGTGGTCGGCGGGCTCGTCCGTGAGCTCTTGGAGCTCCCGGTGGCCGAGAGCGCTGACGGCTATCCGGCTGGGCCCCGGTCAGCTCTGAGGCCTGGCAGTGGCCTGCCCGGTGGTCGGGCGCTCGTCAAGTGAGCTCTTGCGGGCTCCGGGCGGTTGAGACCTTGTTGGCCCCGATCCCGGCCGGATCTGTCGACTCCTGAGGCTGCGTGGCTGTGCGATGGTCGAGCTCGTGAAGTGAGAATGCGGGCTCGGCCCAGGGCCTTGTTGGCGATCCGACTGAGCTGATCGACTCTTGTTTGTGTGGCTTTGTGCGGTGGTCGAGGAGCTCGTCAAAGTGAGCTGCGGGCTCGGCGAGGCCTTGTTGGCTATAAAACGCCCAGGCGATCGACTCACCCCGCGGTGCGTGGCTGTGCGATGCTGATCTGTCTGAAGTGAAATTTCTGCGGGCTTCGGGCGGGGGCCTTGTTGAGCGATCCCGGCTGGTTGTCCCGGCTCTGAGTGCCGGCTGGCATATGCGGTGGTCGGAAGGCTGATCAAAGTGAGCCTCTTGGGCTCACAGGCGTGCGGACCTTGGTTGGCGTCCAGCCTTGGCGATCGACTCCACCAGGCTGCGTGGCCCGTGATGGTGAGCTCGTCAGTGAGCCTCTTGCCGGGATCAGGGCGGCGAGGCCTTGTTGGCGTCGATGCCGGCGAAATCGACTCCACCCCCAGAGTTGCGTGGCTGTGCGGGGTAGTCGAGGTCGGTCGAAGTGAGCCTGCGGGCTCGGCGGCGGGCCTTGTTGGCTGATCCGACGGTGTCGATCCCAGGCTGCGTGGCACGTGATGTGGCTGTCAGTGAGCTCGCGGAGCTCAGGGCTCTGTGGCAGCGATGCGATCGGCTGAGGCTGGTCGACCTCTTTAAGGGCTGCGTGGCCTATGCGAGTGGTCGAGGCTTTCGTCGAGAGTGATTTGCGGGCTCCGGCGGCTGGGCGCCTGTTGGCGATCGAGCTTTGTTGTCCCGACCCTTGGGGTGTGGCTGTCTTGATGGTCGGGCTCGTCAAAGTGAGCCCTCTTGCGGGGCTCCAGGGCGGCGGGGTGTGTTGGCGATCTGTATGGGCGGTCGACTCCCAGGCTGCGTGGCACTATGCGGAGTACTTGATCTCGTCAGTAAAAATTTCTGGGAAGCGAAGGCCTTGTTGGCGATCCGACTGTTTGATGCGACTCTGAGGCTGCGTGGCCTGTCGCCGAGTGGTCGGGCTCGTCAAAGTAGACTCTTTGGGCTGGCGGCCCGAGACATGTTGGCGATCCGTGCCGGCGATCGACTCGGGCTGCGTGGCTGTGCGGAGTGGTCGAACTCGTCAAAGTGAGCTCTGCGGGCTCGTGGCCCGAGGCCATGGTGGCGATATACTTTGGTGATCTGACTCTTAGGATTGCGTGGCCGTCCAGTAGACAAACTCGTCAAAGCGACTGGAAGCGGCGAGGCCTTGTTGGCGATCCCAGCACAGGCGATCGACTCTGCGCGTGCGTGGCACGGCGAATAGTCGGGCTTCGTCAAAGTGAGCGCTCTTGGGCTCGGGCGGCGGGTGCGTTGGCGATCAGCTGGCGGTCGACTCTGGCTGGCGTGGCGTGGCAGGAAGTAGTCGAGCTCGTCGGTAGGCTCTCGCAGGATGGGGTCTTTGAGGCGCGGTGGCGATCCGACTGGCGATCTTACTCTAGGCTGCATGCTTTGTCTTGAGTAGTCGAGCTGATAAAAGTGAGCTATTGACTCGGAAGCTGAAGGGCCTTGTTGGCGATCCCGGCTGGGGCGTCCCGATTCTGAGGCGCTTGCGGCACGTGCGGAGTGGTCGGGCGCTGGTAGAGTGGCTGCACCCCAGGCTCGGCCGCGGACCTTGTTGGCGATCCGACTGGCGTCGCGGCTCGCTTGGGCTGCGTGGCGCTGTGCGGAGTAGTGAGCCGTCAAGTGAGCCTCTTGCGCGGGCTCCGGCGGGCCTTGGCTGGCGATCCGACCTTGTTGTTTTGACTCCCCAGGCTGCGTGGCCCGTGCGGAGTAGTCGAGCTCGTGAAGTGAACTCACGGGCTCGGTGGCCCGGGCCTTGTTTGGCGATCCTTGGGCGATCACGACTCCTAGAGCTGCGCGTGTTTGTGCGGTGGTCGAACTTCGTCGAAGTGAGCTGCGGGATCGGCGAGGCCTTGTTGGCGATCGGCTGACTGATCGACTCCTAGGCCGTGGCACGGCGTGCGGTAGTCGAACTTCGTCAAAAGTGAGCGTCTTGGATTGGTGAGGCCTTGCTAGATCAGCCCATCCAATCGACTACGGCAATGGCGGCACGTGCGGAGTAATCGAGCTGTCGAAGTATTTCACGCGGACTCCGGCCCGAGACATGATGGCGTCCTGCACGGCCCGTCGACTCTAAAAAGAGCACTGCGGCTGTGCGAGTAGTCGGAGCTCGTCAAAGTATTTCTTGGGCGGCGCGGGCGCGTCGGCGATCCGGCTGGCGATCGACCGAGGCTGCGTGCTTTGTGCGGTAGTCGAGGCACGTCAAAGTGAGCTCTTTTAGCTCGGCTGGCCCCGAGAGGCCTTGTTGGCGATCCGGCCACGGTGATGCGACTCTGCGCATTCGCGTGGCCTGTGCGGAGTAGTCGAGCTATTAAAGCTGACTCCCCGGGCTCGGGCGAGAGTCATGGTGGCGATCCGACCAGCGGCGGTTGACTCCCAAGGCTGCGTGGCGGGTGCGAGAGCCGTCGAGCTTCGTCGTGAGCTCTTGGAGCTCCGGGCGGCGAGACCGGTGGCGATCGGCTGGGCGATCGACTCTGGGTTGCGTGGCACGGCGTGCGGGGTAGTCGAGTTCGTCGAAGCGAGGAGCTCTGCGGCTCGGCGGCGGGCCTTGTTGGCGATCCGGCCCCCGAGTGATCGACTCCTGAGGCTGAGTGGCTGTGCGGAGTAGTCGAGCTCGTCGAGTGAGCCGAGCTCGGGGCGCGGGTCCTTGTTGGCGGAAGATCGATATGCAGAGCGTCGACTCTCTGAGGCTGCGTGGCTATCTTGAGTGTCGAGCTCGTCAAAGTGAGCCCCTCTGCGGGCTCCGGGCGAGGCCTTGTTGGCGATCGAACTGGCGATGTCCCGACTCTTAAATTTGTGTGGCTGTGCGGAAGTAGTCGAGCTCGTCAGTGATTTCCGGAGCTCAGGAGGCGGGCCTTGATGGCGATCCCGACTGCTGCGTCCGACTCTAAGGCTGCGTGCTTTGTCACGAGTGCGATCTCGCTCCGTGAGCTCTGCGGGCGGATGGCGGGGCCTTGTTGGCGATCGACTGAGCGCGATCGACTCCCCAGGCTGTGGCTGTGCGGAGTAGTCGAGCTCGTGCAGTGAGCCAGCGACCGAGTGGCCTTATTGGCGATCCGGCTATGTTGATCGACTCCCCCAAGTGCGCTGGCCTATCACGGGGGCAATGAGCTGTAAAGTAGACTCTTTGGGCTCAGGCTGTGTGAGGCCTTGTTGGCGTCGGGGCTGATCGACTCTGCACAGAGGCTGTGTATCTCAGCTGTGAGTAGTCGGCTGCGTCAAAGTGAGCTCTTTACTGGGCTCCGAGGCGGCCGAGGCCTTGTGGCGGTGAAATCCAGCCTTCGTGATCGACCTAGGGCTGCGTGGCACGAAAATGCCAGATGCCGATCTGGAGTGAGTGAGCTCTTTGGGCTTGGGCGGCTGGGGGCGCTTGTTTGCGATCGGCTGGTGATCTGACTCCTGAGGCTGTGGCCTGTGCAGTAAGTCGAGGAGCTCTGATCGAGTGACTCTTTGGGCTCGAGAGACAGTGGCGATCCGGCCTTAGTGAGTCGAGCTCTAGAGGCTGCGTGGCTGTCACGGGTAGTCGAACTCGTCGAGTGAAATTTCTTGGGCTCAGGGGCGCTGAGGCCTTGGTGGCGATATGAGGTGCGGATGAGCTCATAGGTTCTTGGCGTGTGACCGGTCTGGAGTGAACAAACTCGTCAAAGTGAGCTGGAAGCGGTATTTGAGGCCTTGTTGGCGATCTAACTGGCGATCATTTCCCCAAATTTGAGTGGCACGATAACGGTGGTCGAGGCTCTTCGAGGCAGTACTGGGCTCGGGCGAGGCCTTGTTGATCCGATGCAGGCGATCGGCTCCCTAGGCTGGCAGTGGCTGTCTGGGAGTAGTCTCGAACTCGTCAAAGTATTTCTTGGAGCTCGGCGAGAGGTGCTTGTTGGCGATCCGGCTGAGCGATCGACTCTGGTACAAGTAACGTCGCGAGTAGTCGAGCTCGTCAGTTGAGCTGCGGGATCGGGTCTTTGAGGCCTTGTTGGCGATCCGGCTGGCCCGATCTTACTCCCGAGGCTGCGTGTTTGTGCAGATAGTCGAGCTGGTCGAGTGAGCTAGTAGACTCAGGACTGGCGAGGCCTGTGGCGTCCGGCTGGCGATGCGATTCTGTTGCTTGGCACGTCTGCGGTGGTCGGGCTTCGTCAAAGTGGTACACTAGGCTCAGGCCCGTGAGGCCTTGTTGGCGATCGACTGGCGATCGACTCCTGCAGTGCGTGCTTTATCTTGCGAATCGGGCTTCGATCAAAGTGAGCTCGGGCTGATGGCCCGGTGTTTGTTGGCGATCCGACCCGCCAGGCGATGACTCTTGGGGCTGGTGGCGGTGCGGTGGTCGATCTCGTCAAAGTGAACTGCGGGCTCGGCGGCGGGCCTTGTTGGCGATCCGGCCTTAGTGTCGACTCTGTTTGCGTGGCTTTGTGTCTGAGTAAGTTGATCTGTCAGTGAGCTCTGCGGGCTCGGGCGTTAGAGCCTTGCAGCGATCCGACTGGCCGATCTGACTCTGGGCTGCGTGGCCTATGCGGAAATAGTCGAGCTCGTCGAAAGTGAGCTCTTGGGCTCGAGCGGGCACTGTTGGCGATCTGGCCTGCGTGATCGACTCCTAGGCTGGGTGACTGTCTGATGGATTGAGCACTCGTCGAAGTGAAATTTCTTGCCCGGGCTCGGCGGGCCTTGGTGGCGATATAACTGGGCGATCGACTCTTAGGTTCTGTGACTTTGTGCGAGTAGACCGAGCCTTCGTCGAAAGTGAGCTACTAGGCCCGGGCGGCGGGGCCTTGGTGGCGATCTAGCTGAGGGCGATCGGCTCCATGAGGCTGCGTAAGCCTTTGCGAGTGGTCGAGCTCGTCCAGTGAGCTCTTAGGCTCGGGAGCCATTTGAGGCCTTGTTGGCGATCCGACCTTGGTTGATCGACTCCTAGGGTGCGTGGCTGTGCGAGTGTCGAACTCTTAAAAGTGAGCTACCCAAGCTCGTATTTGAGGCCTTGTTGAGGCGAATCCGACGGTACGATCTGACCTCCACGGGGCTGCGTGGCACGTCTTGATGTGGTCGAGCTCCGTCGAAGTGACCTCTTGGGCTCTGGGGCGGGCCTTGTTGGCGATCAGCCTGTTTGATCTTACTCTAGATTCTGTGGCACAGGCCCGGTAGTCGAGCTTTCTCGAAGTGAGCTGTGGACTCCGGGGTGAGGCCTTGTTGGCGATCCGGCTGGCCCGATCGATTCTGGCTGCGGCACGTGCGGAGTGGTCGAGCTCGTCGAGTGTTCACTAGGCTCGGCCTTGTTGGCGATCCGACTGGTGATCGACTCGGCGTGGCCTATCACCCGGAAATGTAGTCGAGCTCGTCCAAAGTATTCATTCTTGGGCTCCGTAGAGGGCCTTGTTAGCGATCCGATATGGCCGAATTTAAGCTCTGGCTGCGTGGCCCGGTGTGAAGTGGTCGAGGCTCGTCAGTGAGCTGCTTTGGGCTCGGTATTTGAGGGCCTTGTTGGCGATCGACCTTAGTCGACTCCCCAGGTTGCGTGGCACCGTGCGGTGGTCGAGTTAGATGAGTGACTGCGGGCTCAGGGCGGCGGGCCTTGTTGCGATCCGACGAGGCGATCGCAGCTCTGGTGCGGTGGCTGTCTTGAGGTCAGTTGAGCTGGAAATGAAAAGTGAGCTCCCGGGCCGGCGGCGTTGAGGGCCTTGGTGGCGATCCCGGCTGTTTGATCGACTCTAGGCGGCACGTGTAGAGAGTGGTCGAGCTGCGTCAAAGTGAGCTCTTTGAGCTCGGCGCTAAGGCCGCGTTGGCTGATCCGACCTTAAAACATATGAGTCATGAGTACGTGGCTACGTGCGGGGAGTGAGTCGACTCGTCGAATTGACTCTTGGGCTGCGGGCGTGGGGCCTTGTTGATCAGGCTGGTGATCGACTCCTGCTAGGCTGCGTGGCTGTGGAGTGTCGAGCTGCGTCAAAGTGAGCTCGCCGGGCTCCGGTGAGGCCTTGTTGGTGATCTTGCGAGTGATCGACTTCTGAGGTAGCGTGGCTGTGTGCAGAGTAAATTAAGAGCTATTTCGTCCGAAAATACAAGCTCTTGAAGCTTATTTGAGACTTCTTGTTATAAATAGACTTCATTATATAGATTTATACTTTTGATATTCTACACTCTTTGATAAGCTCTGCCTTGAGGAGTTCTTGAGCCTCCTCATTGATCGCTTTTTACTGTGTCGATGACGCTCTCTCTTTTGTTTCTTGGTTTGAAGACGGGTGACGTTACGTAACTCCAGTCTGAGAGAGTGTGCGGTATGTAACCGTATTATATTGCATATGACTTCATGAGTATTTAATGCCATAATAGGAAATTTTGAAAGTTGTTTTAAAGTTCAAATGTAAAGTTTTCAAAGAATTGTGCTTTTGCAATTAGGAAAGTTGAGGTGAAATTCAATTATGGAATTTTATGGAGATTTTAAAGGATAAAATAAATAATAATAAATTTCCATAATGGTTCGAGCTTTGAAAATTCTCTGAATCTCGGATGATGGCTTCAATTTTTGTTAAGTTAGATGCCAAGAAATGTCTAAATAATACGAAAGTTTCATTAAATTTAAAGGAGACGGTCGGAATATTTCTACGAATTTTAAGCGACGGAGTTTAGAGTGAAACCTGAAAACGGGATTTTAGAAAATCTCGAAAAATGGCAAATATTTAAAAATATTTAGTATGATAAGTAAGTAGGTGGGACAAAATAATTGTTTGAGGCTTGTGATCGAAAAAATGAAATAAAGGGACATGTGGGTCCCACTTAAAAAAAAAAAAAAAAACAAATGACAAAGGAAGGAGACGACCCAGAGGATGCATCAGAGTGAAAGAAGTTTGATTTTTATATTTTCTCTCTTTGATTCTTTTTCAAATTTATGAAATCGAATGTGAACTTATCGAAACGAAGACAAGTTAGACTACACGAAGAGATCTCACACAAGGTGCCAACTCTCTTAACCTTTTTGTCAAGCTTTAAAGGTAGATTGCCTCTTGTGTTATTTCACAGCCTAATACTACTCTAATGACTTGAGAATTTTCTTTAGAGACCGTAAAGGTTGTAAACTTGAGTCCCCAAAATTTTGACAGAGTTTAGGAATTTTAGGAATTTTGGGGCTTGTGTTTGGGTGGTCGGCCCGAATTTGGCTGTTTTGGCCGATTCGGGTTGAAATTTCGGGAGGTGTAGTCGGACAGTCGGACAAAATTTTTCGAAATGTTTCGAATTAATTTTTTAGATTCTACGAAAGTTCCTTCTGGAGTCAAAAGTTGAGCTAAAGCAGATAGTTTTATAGGGCATTTAATTTGTAGGGACATTTGGTCAATTTCACATCCCATATTATGATGTCATATCTAGATAAGATTAACACGTAAAGTACATTAGAATAGAGGATTACGATTCGATTTAATTAAACTACGAAAACCTGTGTATGTTTTATGGTTAAAACGTTGAGCGAGGAGCATTTTCGTACTTTGTAGCATGGATTGTGTAGGCGATTTGAGCGTTCGACGAGAATCTAGAGTGCAAATTGTGTAAAAATTAGTCGAAAAGGTGAGTGCCAAATGTTTTCTAAAGCAAAGTGTTTAAATTACAAGTTTGCAAAGTGCTTTGAAAATATAAATTTATAAACATTTTTACTCCCACTTGTTATACTAAGCTGAAAATTTGATTCGGTATTTAAGAAAGCGGCCTGGTTTCAGCAAAACCCCTAGATGACTGACTCGATTCCGTCGGATGTATTTCGGTTCATATAGCAAAGGTTATGGGATATTATGACTAACTATGGCTACTGTTGTGATTAGAGTTAGATATAGCATATATTTATATAGTGAGTACACACGTCGGGCACCATATAGTTATTGTGGCCCGACTGCAGTACATGGCGATGAAGGTGTTGGTTCGAGGTTCCATCACGGGCATTTTGGTTAGAAGGTTCCATTTTGTTTATACCGTCCTTGTGTTCAGCGGACCATCTTAGTCGGATAGTGTTCGGGTTCACTCAAATCTCAGATTGGGATTAGTGGCATCACGTCTATGAGTATTCGAGAAATGGGCCACGATGAGGATTGTTACAGTTTCTGATACTTTGCTTTTTCAGATGACTAACCACCAGCGTAGTTTTTCGGCGTGAAATCGTTTTGAAACAGTTTTCTTGACATAAATAGTTTTTCGAAACGGTTTTTCGGCGACATAAATAGTTTTTAGAGCAGGTTTTCAGCGTGAGAAATAGTTTCTAAACTCAACATTCAGCGGCATAAATAGTTTTGAGCGATTTTCCATAGCCAAAATAGTTTTCAAAAGCAGTTTTCGGTGAAATAGTTTTGAGAATAGTTTTAATGACATAAATAGTTTTCGGCCACGATTTTGAAATGGTTTTCATAGAAGAACTTCGGTTTTCTCATAAGCGATTTGACATTTATGTACAGATTTTCATATTGGAGGTACAACGTGATTTAACAACATTTAAAACTACCTGGCTACTCAAAGGCCACGTTTGGCTCACGGTTTTATGTTTTAAATAATTTTGGGGTGTGGAAGTGGTAGGCGAAAGAACCTTTCCGAGATCCTCGATCTAAACGGCTGTGTTGTGATTATATATAAAGATGAGTGTAAATTAAAAATAGTAAAGGATTAAAATGTGGCATTTGTATGTGTAAAATATCTTTTTGTAAAATATGCATGCATGGTTTTTGAGAAAAGCGGGTTGCGATGAAATTTTGTTGGATTGATTCTTATCTTATATTTGATGAGGACCGGAGTGCCTTTATGATTGTAGTTGGATTTTTGATATTGGGAGTCTTTTACTATACGAGGTGATTTTGTATTTGGGGCTTGACCACCATGGGTCGTTATCTGCTTGGATTTGAATCAGAAATCTAAAGGTGTGATTTTGATAGAAAAATGAAAATTTTATATTGTGATTTCGGAAATACGATTTGTGATTTTAACGGCTTAGCTTCATGGTAACGCAATTGGCAGAAAACTTGGTGGGAGTTTGTGGAGTTAAAGCGGAATTTCTGTCAATAGGAAGGGGGGGTCTTTGTCGAGTTGTGTGAGAAGCGAGTTTAGCGATGGTGCGCCTTTTCTGCGTTTTTCCATAGTATGTCCTATCAGAATTGTTTTTATAATGATTTTTCTATGCAACCTACATTGTTTTACTAATGCTTGCATGCATCAGATATTGAAAATTATAAGCGGACTCTTTAATCTTGAAATTCACGGCATTATGTACCCAGGGCCAGAAGTCGTAGGGTCGATCTAGGACTTATACGCACGGAGGCACCACAGGAGATATGGCGAGGCTTCATTAAAATGCTTGAGATGATTTGGCCCTCGCGAGACCCACTGGACCGCAGACCCAGGTGGCGGTACCTTGACGATGGATCAGGTTATACAGATTGTTACAGCAGCTACCCGTCGGGAGTGGGAGCCTCGAGAAGCGGAGGGGCATGATGGGCGCGTGCTCTAAGTGGGGGCTAAAACTTATGTAGTGGTCTTGGCGACCAGAAAGTACTTTCCTGTCTTTAGTGAGAATTTATGCGGTGATTATGCCTCTTTGAAATCTACCTAAACTCAGTTTTTCGGACTTGTTTAGGGTATATTAAAAAGTTTAAATAGGAGTTTCGGAAAATAAAGCAGGAGACCCGGAAAGTTTACAAGATACAAGGGCAATCTCTTGTAATTTATTTAAAAGGATGAAAATCTTAAAAAGGAAAAGATTAGGGTTAATTAGAATGTAGCATAGAGACTGCTTTTAAAAAAGGAAGAAGTCTAGGACTTAAAGGCAATTCAAGAAAAAACTTAAAACCATGGTTTCTCCCATTAACATGGCCTTAGGTGGGGATCAAAATATCTTATATTTTGGTCTCCAAAGAAAAAAGCGGTGAGAAGGCAAAGGAGGAGAAGAAGAGGAAGAGGGAAGTGGGAAAGAAGAAGTTTAAGCAAAGCTGAAACTAGGTATGGAGGTATGGATTTGCATGATTTGGTATAAAATTCTTGGGTATGGATTCTTTAGGGTTTCATTTGGACATTAATTTGGGTTCCCTTCTCTACAGGGTTTTACTAGGCAAACATTCTAACTCTAGATTTAAAGGAAGTTTGGTTGAAAAAACTACAGTTGATAATGAGTAAGATATGGAATCCCTTCACAATTCCAAGGATTTGTAGAATTAGGTGAAGTTTTGGCGCATGAATCCTAGGATTCTTTGCAAATTAAAAGTGTTTGTGGAGTTGTTGGGGAGGGATTCCATGTTAATTTTGATGAAAAATGCATTAGGAATTGATTTGGATGTTATGAAAATGGAAATACACATTCAGGCATATTAAGGGGACATGGGGTACACCTTGAACATGTCTTGGGTACCTCTTAACTCTTGTTTTGACCAATTTTAAATATTTTAGCCACAACACTCTATTTCTTCTACAGATTTAATTAATTCAAGTGGCTAATTAAAATAGACTTCAAGGAAATAACACCATAAATAAATCCCATTACATTTTTTTTTTTTTTTGAGCTCTAAGTGGCCCAAAATTCTCGAGGAGTGGGGCCATGCACGAAATAAATCTGCATCAGGTTGATCATGGGAGTAAATCGAGTTGTTCGGATGTAACTTGGAGTTTGGTCTCAGTTTGGTAAATTGGTTGGAAATGAACTCTTAGCACCTTAGCTTCAAATATGAATATAAAGGAACCGAGGGGGTCAGGTATGAAGTTAAGCCTCTAGAAAAATAAAGTCAGGCCCGTTTCCTATTATGTCGAGATGAAAAACCGACTAGTTGTATAAATGCCACAACTTCGTTTAACGGATCATCCATTAATAGTTAATTTCTAAGTAAAATAGATTCATAGAGGACTAGGAAATACATGAGCCGAGGTGTGAATACGTAAGTATTCCTGAAACATAAATAAATGAAATACCATATGTAAGAGGCATGAAATAAGGAAAGAATGTAAAAATGCAAAATGTACAATATGACATTCATAACCAGGTGATATGAAACAACGAACTAAAATATGAACATGAACATGAACATGAAATGGCAATATCTCATAAACACATATAATGTAGCTGGGAGTACTAAATATAAGATAATGAGATTCTTGGAAACTTACATATAATTGTAGAACTACCTAAAGACTAGTTATTAAATGAACACGGCACTCTGTCTGATTAGTACTTGGTACTCTGATGGTGCTCCGGCCTCTGTTCAATACTTCGGTACTCGTTGTGCTAGCCACTCTGTCTACATTAAGTCTAGGCGCTCTGTCTGATGGGTGCTCCCGACACTTCGTCTTGTGTATCTTGGTGCCATTGTGTTGTCATCCCTACTCATTGTCTTCTTGGTCTAGGAAGTCAACAGTTATATGATAAGACTTTGAATAAGAATAAAAGTAAGGCCAAGATAACCCTCTGTGCTCTATTCTACGCTAGTACCTATGGAGTACTCACATGTGTCAGGCACTCTACAGAAGATTCTTTGTAAGGCTTCACGGGTACTCTTGTGTATATACAAAACAGAAGAGTATAAGATACGTAGGAACTTAAAGTACATGTTACGTAATGCAGAGTATAGATAAAGTAAGACAAGTATATGTTCGAGTAATATAAATATAAGATCGAATACAGAATAAGTATAAGTTCTATAGTACCCTACGGGTACTCTACTGCCTCTGAATAGGATTACGTAGTACCTCGGTATACGTCTCGATTAAAGTTCTGTAGTACCTCACGGTACTCTTGTATCGATCAGGGTTTTGTAGTACCCTCGGGTACTCCACCGTATCTACAGAACAAGTCCCCGGTCAGTACCTACAGATCACTTCCATTATATTGAATACGTGTAGTACATGGGTACTTTTCATATACTAATAGCTGTAACTCACGGGGTCTGACAATGTCGCCTGTTATAAGTATAACTCTGAATAGAATAAGCTGCATCAACTCCCTCGGGAGTCCCAGGAATGAACACTCATTAACATTATAAGTATAAGTTACGCATGGAAAAACTTTGTAACTCCTACGGGAATCGAATAAGTATAAGTCCCGAGTAGTACCTACGGTACCGTATCGATAAAGCAGTATAAGTCAGTGCGTACCTAAGGGTACTCCCGTATCGATAAAATAAATATAAGTCCAGTAGTACCTAAGGGTACTCGTATCGGTAAAATAAGTATAAACTCTGTATTTACGGGTACTCTCGTATCGATAAAATAAGTATATGTATCTGTTATGATCTGTGCACGCTGTGAATTTGTGTCCGCCACGGTAATATTAATACGTATAAGATACGAAATATGGAATAAGTCCATAATGCAGGTATACGTTCCGTCACTCTATCTCTGTAGTACCTACGTGCCTAGAACAAGTGTGAAGCTCAGTGAGGAGTATAAGTATAAGCTTTGTTGTGCCCCTAGGGTACCTAATGCATAAGCATAGAAGTTACGTGAACTCCCTCGAGTGGGATTTGAGAGGAATGGAGGCTGCGGGGTATGTGTGGATAAGTATCGGTCACGATAGAAATTCGAATATATATATATATATATATATATACTATATATATATATATATATATATGCTTATATATATATCCTTTAGGAGTCTTGAATAAGTATACGATACGATAAACATAAGAAGTATGTGTCCCTGGAATCCGTATAAAGAATAAGTCTGCTATAAATGTAAGACCACAAATAAGTATAAGTTTTATTATAGTACAAGTAAAGAAGTTCAATCCACATAGAAATATTGAACAGAAGAGCATAAGTTTGTTATAAGGATAAGTATGTATGCAAAATTGTTAATATGATACATGATTACTTATGTATTAGTACGTTATGAACTCTAAGAAAGATTCAGATATAATTCTTTGTTTACATGTTATTTGTGATTAAGTATAAATGCATGTGTTTCTGTATAAGATATATTTCCACTAAGGCGTAAAGCAGCGCGGGTTTAATCCGTGTAGAGTCTGAGGAGAAAGGCGATCGAAAACATCACGCCACAGGCGGGACAACACACCATAAGGTTCATCACAATAGGTCCTGCGCTCTAAATATGTAATTGGAATGTAAAATTGTTTTTGGATATGTATAAGTAAATGGGACTCAGTTATATGTGTTTAGGTACGATGGACACCACTCCGGTGGTAGTTCTTTTGATTTGTATATAATATTTTGATTTTGTTATAAGATGTGGGCCATACCCACAGGTACCAGTTCGGTTTAAAAAAAAAAAAAAAAATCAGGTAAAGAGTCCCGATATCATCTCGCACCTGAACTTCGGTCTGGATCACCTTAAATCGGTGTTGTGAATAGGGAATCGAGTCGACGGTGATGGGGTGTTCGGATGAGCGAGAAGATCCTCTTTCGGGGTTCTTGATGGCGACCGGGGCGAGGACTTGTGGGAGGCCATTAGAGAGACACCTACACGAGAGTCACGCCCAGGGACCGGGTTAAAATGGGTGCATTTACGAACTGAATTTGCTAGTTATCGGGATCTAAATAGAAGAATTCTTCGAGGTTGGGGCAGCGATCACGGCGGTGACATAATATGGCTGAAGGTTTTAGAACTGTTGAAATTAGCATTTATAATCTACGGGAAAATAAGGAACATAAGTGTAAGCAATTCATGGTGGCTTGACGGCGAGTGGGATTCATCTAGCTAGGCATCTCAAAATAACTGGGGCTGGTTGAAGCTGCACTCAGGGTAGAGAAGGATGGTTTCAGTTTTCCACTTTCGGGCGGCGGATAGTAAGAGAGGTGCTCGGCGCTGGTCGCCAGGTACCGGTCGATCTAGTAGAAAGAAAGGAAAATGGAGGCGGTGGGGCTGGGGCAGGCAACATCAGCCGGGGATGTCTGATCGCCGACAACTTAAGGAGGTGGTAGATCTTCAGGATCATCTTTTTCCATTATGCCTACATGTCGAGGAGGAGGCATCTCGGAGGTCGGGATGAATATGGCGGGATGTTTCCATTGCGGGCGGGAAGGTCTACTTTTGTTCGGGGCGTCCACGGGTTAGTAGGCTGCGAGACCTCTGGGTGGGGTGATGCCATCTACCCCAGGCCTTGACGGTCGGTCATTTGTGGGGTGGTTCGAGGCCGAGAGGTGGCGAGTCTGACACACCGTGGTGGAGATCGCGGTGGGGTCTGCGCGGGAGCGAGCGATACCTCGATTAGCGGAGTGAGTGGTACTCGTACTCGGGCTCGGGTATTCTGATCCTGATGGAAGCGGTCATCTGAACATGATTAAGTACTGAAGATTTTGGTTTACGATCATGATGCATATGCATTGGTGGACCCGGGGCACTCCGCCCGTTTATTCCGGTACCATTCAGCGGGGCACCGAGAGAGTCGGCTATAGATGGTCGTATGGTGGTTTCGTACCCGATGGGGACCACTATGATATCAAAAGGATAGTTCCAGGTAGCATATTGGTGATCCAGAATAAGGATTTTCCATGAGACTTGATGATTAGGTATCGTAGATTTCGATATAATCTTGAAGTATGGGTGATTTATCGGGCATAGAGCACCTTAGATTACTTTGTAAGAAAAGTAAGATTGGTTCGACCAAAGGAACCATGCGTGATATTTGGGGATTGAGAAGAAGATGGCCCCTAGACCTCATTAATGCACCATGAACGCCTCGAAAATGCTTGAAGGAGTTTACGGGGTTATTTGGCATTTGTGGATGAGAGGAGCGATAGAGGGACACAGTGGGAAGAACATCCCCATAATTCAAGGTTCCTAGATGTCTTTCCATATGATTCGGGTTTACCCCGGATAGAGAGAAATTGGAGGTTCGTTATTGGGCGATTCGGGACGTAGATATCCATTCCTCCATATGAAGATAGCGCCAGCGAGAAGTTGGAAAGAATTGAAGAACTGGTGGGAGGAGTGCTAACTGAGGGCTTCATCGGAGCCTAGTACCTCACCGTGGGGCTGCAGTTCTCTTAATGAAGAAGATGGAGCTTACGGTTCATGTATACTATGACATTAAGATCGAGGCGACAATACGCAATGGTATCTAAGCTTATAGTATAGATGAAATTTGTTGATAGTCTGTGGATCTCGGGTATATTCCCAGATTGACTGAGTCTGAGTACCATGGAGTTGAAGTCAGGAGATGATGTTTCTAAGGAGGCGCGCGCCGGACAAGATCTGCCGGTCCTCTGAGTTCTTAGTGATGCCGATGGATTGGTAATGCCCGAATTTGCGTTCATGGATTTGATGAGCGAGGGTATTGATCATAAATTTAGATAAGTTTGTGATCGTATTCATTGATGACATTCTAGTGTACTCGAGCGGGTTCGAGGAGGAACATCGCGAGCATCAGGATGTGTGCGGATTCTTAAGGGCGTCGATTATGCGCTAAGTTTAGTAAGTGCCGTTTTGGTTTGAATGGTGACCAGCTTTCTTGGGTCATGTCATTTTGGCGAGAAGGTGATAGTGTGGATCCTCAGTCGGCTATAGTGAAGCTAGGCACCCGCCAAATGTTTTGAAGTCGCGAGTTTCCTTAGTTGGCGGTTGTCTGGGGGAAATTTGTTGAATTTGAAGTTAGCAACCGGAAGGCTGGCCAATCTGAAAAGATCAGAAATTGGTAGTCGGATACTGCCCGGCCATCATTTTTGAGGCTAAAGACCGGAGGTGGCGGCGGCTCGATGTTAGTACTACGGTCGGGAAAGGGCGGTTGCATGTGGTATATAGTGATGCCTCCAGGACCGAAGGATTGAGTGTTTGATGCGGGATGAGTAAGTGACCAGCTTATCTTTGTCGATTAAAGAAGCTACGGCCAGAACTGCAGGCCATTGATTTAACAAACTAGCGTGATGGTTTTGCTCAAAGATGCGGAGACGCCTCCTATGGTGTTCCTTGTCGGACATTCATAGATCATGAGTGCAACGGTATATCTTCTTTCAGAAGAGCAACTTGTAGCTTGGCGCCGTGGTTGGAGTTAATTAAGTTATGATTGCACGATAGAGTACCATCAGGAAAATTCAATGTGTGGTGATGCAAGGCTTGGGAGGTTTCCCAATACTTATCTCTGAATAAGTATATCTCCCGTAGTTGATAGGTTGAGATCTTAAAAGTGGTTCACGAGGGTAGCTTGATGCAGGGACAGCCTTTATTTGGCATCATTCTGTTAGTCCTCTTCTCGTGGATCAGGATCAGGAAGTGGAAGCAAATTTCAAAGATGATTAAGTTGAGGGCGGAGATTGAGGGTGGTAGGAAACCAAGTTCGGATCAGACGATAGGCGTAATAGTTAGAGGGGAGTCGAATGTGTGTACACGACATGGGTAAACTAAAAGAAATCATGGAAGGCTCACTCTTTAGCATATCTGCATACACCTTGGTAGCACCAAGATGTATCATGTACTCGAGGGAGCATTATTGGTGGAAGGGCATGAAAAGGAAATTCTACCAGTTTCGTATCAGGATACTGTCTGTCAGCGAGGTAAGAGCGAGCACGAAGCGAAAGGTGACCTGGAGTTCTGTATGAAGTGGGATAAGATTACTATGGATTTTGTTACCGGGCTTAGGAACTGGGAACAACACGATGCCATATGGGTGATAGTGGATAAAGCTAACGAAATCAGTGCATTTCTCCAGGTTAATGTGATGACCCAGTTGAATGAGTTGTTTAAATTATATGTGGAGGAGATAGTTAGATTACATGTTGTTCCTATATGATAGTCTGAGACTAAGACCCAGATTCACATCGATTTGGTCTAGTTTCACAGGATGCCATGGGGACTGGAATTGCACTTTGGCACGACTTTTGTTACCGAGTTGATGTAATTGAGTCGAGAAGCTGTTAGGCGGCTATAGGATATATGCTTAAAGCATGCGTGATAGAGTTTAAGGGAAGCTGGGATACGCATTTATCTATGATGGAGTTCGCCTACAACAACAGTTATCAATCCAGCATAGGCATGGCTCCATTTGAAGCATTGTATGGCCGGAAGTGTAATTACTCCGTATCTTTGGGATGAGAAGTAAGAAGGGAGACTGATAGGCCGGAGGTGTTATGGCCTTAGATAAGATCCCGGAGATTTTCCAGAGACCAGGACTTCCGAGATAGCAGGAGACCAGAGCCAGAAAGTTATGCAGAGTAAACACTTCCGTGGATCTGATTTAGGTAGGTGATAAGGTCTTCTCTAAGTTTCCCTTGGAAAGGTGTCCTCAGATTTGGAAGACGCGGAAAGGTACCAGAGAAACTTAGATACATGGGTATATGAGATTGTGCGAATGCAGGACGATAGCATATAGATTAGACCTTCCTCAGAGTTGTCTAAGGTTTCACTACATGTGTTTCATGTATCATGCTCATACAGTACATTCGGATCCTCCCATGTGTTTTCGAGAGATAAGCGGTAGAACTAAGGATAATTTGACCTATAAGGAGCAGCCAATGCAGATAGTAGATCGCAGAGAGCAGATTTTGCGGAATAAGGTCATTCAGTTGATCAAAAGTTTGGGAATCCATGGGATTAAAGAGCTACGTAGGTCGAGGAGGCGGCTCGAATGCGTGATCCAATATCCTCAGTTGTTTTCTGATTAAGGTATCCTCTTTATATTAGTTTTGTTCCATTTCGAGGACGAAATGTTCCTTAGGAGGAAATTTGTAACACCGTCAGGGTGTCTTGGTATATTATTATGGCAGTATGTGCACGAGGGCTTCCTTAATTATTTTAATGCCATATTAGAATTTTGAAAGTTGTTTCAGGGTGAGTAAAGTTTCCAAAGATTGTGGCACTTTTGCAATTAAGGAAAGTGGAGGGTGAAATTCCAATTATAGGTACATGTAATTTTAAAGAATAATAATAATAATAAATTATCATAATTGTTCAGGGAAGCCTAGAAAATTCTCTAGATCTCGGATGATGAAACAGATTGCGCCGTTAAGTTCGTCTCGTGAAATCTAGTAACCCAGGAAAGTTTCGTTAAATTCAGGAGCGGTCGAATATTTCTGAGCACTACACAAGCGGCGAGTTTAGAGTGAAACACAGCGGGATTTTAGAAAAATCTCAAAAAAATGGCAAATATTTAAGAATATTCAATTATGATAAATGAAATTAGGCAGGACAAAATAAATTGTTTGGAGGTTGAAAATGATCGAGAAATGAGATAAAAGGGACATGGGTCCACTTAAAAAAAAAAAAATGAAAGAAAAGGAAGGAGGCAGGGGATGCATCGACGAGGAGAGATTTGTTGATTTTATGTTTCTCTCTTTGATTCTTTTGATTCTGAAAAATCAGGATCATTAGGCTTTATCAGACGAAGGCAAGGATTAGTTTCTGTGAAGAGCATTCAACATAGGTACCAATATCTTAGCCTTTTATCAAACTTTAAAAGGTAGAAAATTTGCCTACTTGTGTTATTTCGAGGAGCCTAATCTTTATATAATGGCTTGGAATTTTCTTAGAAGCTGTAAAAGGTCGTAAACTTCGGTCAAAATTTTTGGAATTGAGTTTAGGAATTTTTAGGAATTTTGGGATTGTGTTTAGACGGAGTCGGGGCTGGGTAACCCAGGCCCATTTTTCGACGGGTTCGGAGTTGAAATTTTAGGAATGTAGTTGGGCAAGTCGGACGTAATTTTCAAAATGTTTGGTATTTTTAGCAGACTCTCGAAAAGTTCCTTGGGTCAAAAGTTGACTAAAGCAGATAGTTTTATAAGGGGCATTTAATGTGTGGGGACATTTTGGTCAATTTTATCTATATCGATGTCATATCGAATGAGATTAATAATAAGTTTAATTTAAGAATCAGAGATTAGATTCAGTATAGTCGCTTTTGAAAGCCGGTGTATGTTTTATGGTTAAACGATTTAGGCTGAGGAACATTTTAGATACTTTATCATAAGTTATTGTGAGCAGTTTGAGCATCAGACGAGAATCAGAGTCATGACAAAGGTGTAAAATTAAGTGAGAAAAGTGACTCTCAGGAATCCTTTTCTAAAGCAGAAGTGTTAAATTACAAGTTTGTAAAGTGCTTTGAAATATAATTATAAAGCATTTTTTACCTCACTTGTTATACTTTTCAGTGAAAAGTTCGAATTTGATATCTAAGAAAGCAGTTTGGCACAGTTTAGCAAAACCCTAGATGACCTGACTCTAGGTTTCGATCGGATGTATTTGGTTGTGCATAGCGAGAGGTTATGGGATATTATGACTAACTATATTGCACGAGTACGTGGTGAAGTTCAATCTAGCATATATTTATATAGTGAGTAAGCCCTGCGCACATTGAGGTATATAGTTACTTGCGACTTAGTACATGGCGATGAGGTGTTGGTTGGGGAGTTCCATCATAGAGATTTTAGTCAAGGTTCCATTATGTTTATATAGATCGTGTTCATAGGACCATCTTAATGGGAGTGTTAGGGTTCCTTATCGATGTCGGGTCAGAGGTTCGTGGCATCACGATCTAGGGTATTCCGATGAGCCGGTGGTTGGTGATTTCTAGTATAACACTTTTAGATATTGTCACCACGGCAGTTTTGGCCCGTACGAATAGTTTGAGCGGTTTCGACGGTATAATAGTTTTAGAGCGATTTGCGGCGTGGCTCCGTTCAGGTTCGGCGGCGAAATAGTTTCGGAAATAGTTTTAAAGCGTATAAATCGTTTTAAACTGCACAAATGGTTTTCACCGAAAAAAGCAGTTTTCTCACTTAAGCAGTTTTACAACCATTTATGTCTGATTTTCATATTGGGAGGCACAAGCAGCGATGACCGCATTTACCCAGAGCACCTGCGCCTCACGAGCCCGTTTGGCTCACAGTTTTATGTTTTTAAATAATTTTTCAAGTGCAGGTGTTGAGTAGAAAGATTGCTTTCAGGAGATCCTCGGTCCTAGGCAATGTGTTGTGATTATATATAAGATGAGTGTAAATTAAAAATAGTAAAAGGATTAAAATGTGGCATTTTGTATATACAAATATCTTTTGTAAGAGAATATTCGTGCATGGTTTTGAGAAAAGCAGGGTTGCGATGAAATTTTGTTCAGTTAGTTCTTATCTTATATTTTGATGAGGACCAGAGGTGTCTTTATGATTGTAGTTGGATTTTGGAAAATATTGGGAGTATTTTTATATACAGGTGATTTTTGTATTTCGGGCTTGACCACCGTGCAGTCGTTATGTTGCCGGATTTTCGTTAAATCTAAAGGTGTGATTTTGATAGAAAAATGAAAATTTTTATAACCAGTTTCCAAATACAGTTTAAATGATTTTAACGGCTTAGCTTCATGTGCTTGTCGGTCGGCGAGCTTGGTGGGAGGTTCTTGTGGAGATTCTTGCATTGAATTTCTGTGCCTTAGGAAGGGTGTCGCGTTCGGCCCCATGGGTAATTGCTTTGAGGTCGATCACTCATGCACTTTGCTTCCACTTTGAAAGGAACCATCATGTTTGTCTCAAGAATTTGGTGAGGGTATTTGAGATCTCCCGCTAGATGGGGCCGATGGCGAGGTGTTACAGGTCATCACGTCAACTGTCACGGGCTCCCAAGCTTCAGGGGCTCGGTCGGGTGAATATTTTGTCGCGCATTGGCTCATCCCGGGGATATGTTATCGATAGTTTTTCAGCTACTTTGGATCTTGAGTAGCATTCACGGCCCTTTCGTTAGTCTTCTCGAACCAAACTCTATTCGCTTAAGGTAGGGTGATCATCGTATGATGCGGAGGGAATGACTTTTATTGCATTATTAAGAAGGTACAGCTTAACAACGTATTATAGCGGATGGGGCGTGCAGAGGAATCTTCTTTGTCGTCGTGCGGCGTAGAGGATCTCAGGTGAGTACTAGTTGCCAGGCCAGGCCCAAGGGTAATACGCATTTCTCGGAGATCTCGCGAGATGGGTGTTGTGGGTTCGATGCTATCCTTCGATGCCCGTCTTATCGAAGGCGAAGATGATGTCGTTGAACTTAGTTGTCAACTAGGACCCGATTGACCGTTTTGTTGGCCTGGCCCCTTTCGAATTACCGAGAAGTGCCGTCATGGGGTGCTGGCGTCCCTCGGGTTTTGATCGAGAGAATGTTATGGATGTTGGTAGGGGTAATTTGGACAAGCACGTTTCTTCGGTATCTCTGTTGACGTCTTGCGCGAATGAGCCTTCTGGTAGTACGGATTCCATCCCCTACAAATCCTCCTAATATCATGTGGATTTCTCCTAAAGGCTGTTGGTGCTGAGTTGTTGTTTGTCGAGTGGTAGTGGTGGTATTTCTTTGGCCGGGCACAGTTAGGCTTGATTAAGTGATTTTAAACTATGAATGAGTCGGAGATACCCAGCGCCGTATTCGCTCTCTATTTCCTTCTTAAGCTGTATCTGATCATCGTCGTTGTAATCACAGTGGAACTGCCAATCTCACGGTGTTGTCTCTTGTGGCGGGGTCTGACTTCGTTTGAGTTGGCCACCTCGGGGCTGTTGATTCCGTGCCAGCGCGGGACTGCGTGCGGGGCTGTTAGGGTGAACCGTTGGGGCGAGATAACGTCGTCATCTCGAGGTTGCGATGGGCCTGGGCGATCTCACGGGTTCCCACGCCTTTTCGAGGAGACCGTTCTCCATCTTTCTTTGGAGACTTTCGGTGGCGCTTTATCTTTAGGGCTCGTCCTAAATTAAACTTTGTCTACATCTCGCTTTTTCTTTATGGGTGGAGGAGCTCCCTTTCTTGGATATGAGGGCTTCTTCACCGTTAATGTACTTTTCGCACTACTGAAGCACCTCGACCATGTACGCTTGCAGGGATTTTGGAGATGGAAAACATCAAGTCTTGCAATGAATCTAATCAAATAATGATCTTGATGATCGCCATTTCTCATCGGGTATATCTACCTTCAGAGACTCGGCATTGAATCTTTGAACATAAGACCTCAGGCTCTCTTGCAAACTCTGTTTGATGGTCAGCAGATGATAACTCGGCTTTCTATACGTCACGGCCCAATGGAAGTGAGAGGCGAGCCTTGATGGATGGCTCTCTACAAATGAGGGAAGTTGATGACGGTGGAAGCCTATTAAACTAGGCCAAGGCTGGGCCTTTTAATGTGATAGTGAAAGCTCTGCATCGCACCGGATCTTGATACCCATGCAACTCCATTTAATTCTTGTAAGTGTTGAGATGATCGCGGGATCCTGCGGCACCATCGAGCGAAAACCACATGGCGTCCCCGAACTTGGTGGGAAAGTGAGCACCTAGTTTATGAAAGATGACGTTTGTGTACCAGGGGTGCATCTGCACTGACTGTGGGCGTCACTTACCACCTACTTCACCACATTGAAGCTCTACTGAGGCTCGCATTTCACGCCGCGGTTATTCAAAAGCTACTTGCGAGGGTTACATGGGTTCTTGTTCCATTGCCTCAGGTGTTAACCAGACCCCTCCCACCCCAGGCTGTTCGCTGTTGCTGTTTGGCCGGCGAGCTTCCTCTGGCTCTTTTGATCTGGGTGTGTTCCTAGCGAGGAGAGGTGCAAACACTCTTATCTTTTGCCAGTCTCTATCTCGTGGCGTTCTGCATCTTTGATGTTGCACTCTGCCTTGATGTTGGATGATCAGGCAGTGCACACCACCTGGTACGATATCGACGAAACGCTCTATAGCGTGGGAACGGACGTCGGTTACGTTTGGTCATCCTTGGAAGGATTGGCGTGGCTCTCATAACGTTTGGGTTGTGCGCCGATATGAAAGTGAGTCTTTGTGGCTCAGGCTTGTCATTCCTGACGGCGTAGATGATGCTTTTTCGCGGGTAGTGCGGGCGTATGGGGTCGTGGAGGCGGACCTGACTTCTTGGCGAGATGATGAGCTTTTGATTATTGAACTGAAGTGATTCTTCTACAGTGTGATATGACTCACAGTGCGCTCCTTTGCGAAAACAAGAAAGAAGGGAGATTCGGCGGGCTTATGCATGACATCGATGCTAAAGTGAGTTCCTATGCGAGGAAAGAAGCTGTTTGGGGCGAAGAATGTGTTGCATTATGTTTGCATTACCTTTCGCGATGGGGTAAACGGTAGTTATAGTATTCGTTTTCCCAGTTAAATGGTAATTAGGATTCTTTCCCATTGGACATGATATTTCTTGCTATTATCGGTATCGGATCTGATATTGAAAGAGCAGTTTATTTAGAATTATCCTTCTTTCCTTATTGGTGAGATTTAGTTGGATTTGCAGGATAATATATTATTGGGATTATTCATTTTATCTGAAGTTGGCTTGATCTGAGGCTCTGAACAACTTGACTACCCATAATCAACCTTTGGGCCGAGCGGATTGGGCCTTCATTCTGGGCTGGCACCAAAAGGCCTGAATGCTTTAATGGGCATACCTAGCGGATTGGACCTTCATCCTGGGCTGGCGTAAAAAGGCCTGAATGCTTCAATGAGCATGCCTCTCCTTTGGGGTTTAGCGGTGAGCAGGCCCGTTTTGAAACCTCAAACATGCGAATGAGCACTGCTTTGGCTAAGCGGTCATTATGCTAAAGTCTTATAATGCGTTATAAGTGTTCCTAGTTGGTTAGAAGGCATTTAGAGATTATTATTATTTGCATTTGATCATTAATGAAAATTTGGTTCAAAAAAAAAATTCCAAAATCTATTTAATATTGTTCAGAAATTCTCTAAACTATCGATAACTGTATTTTCTTTCTTTCTTTTTTGACATCTAAGTCACTTTCCCATCAAATTGGTATTCTTATAAGGATTCCATCCTGGAACCTCCAGTAACTCATTCTTAAAAAGAGTAAATTACAAAATTTTGTTAGTGTGTCGATTAGGAAAATTAATAACTTTTATGGACTTCTGAAGTCAAAGTATTGGATTATAACTTTTAAAGACTATAAAAGGGATTATGGTGTGCATTCAATAATGACGTTTTAAGACTTTAAAAAATTCATAAAAATCAAGGTGCATTCAGTTATAATTTTTTATAGACTCCTAAAAAAGTATATGGATGTGAAAAAATCATTGACTTTCATAGACATTATGTTTTTAGTGGATTTTGATAATTTTCGTATAAGTATAAATACTATATTCAAATTCTCTCACGCTTTCTCGAAAGATTTGAAACAACTTTTTTATTGAGTGAAGCCGCTTACAGTAACATAAACAAGTGAAGCTAACCTTGAAGAGAAACTACACAACTTGAAAAAAAACTATACAAAATTGGTAAAATTATTCCTTATTTGTTTTCAAAACTATACAAATTTAGTATTCAAACATGCAATTCATTATATTTTTTCCCATGAGTGTAGGTTATTTATGAATTAGAAATTTTCTTGTTATTCTATAAATAAACCTTCTTCATTTTCAAAAGATATATAGAATATTGTATAGATGAAGGGTGAGAATCTAGGGTTTAAAAATACATATTTTTTAGGTAAAGGTTTTAACCCTAAAAATTAAATATTTCTTCATATTTACCGTTTTGAATCACACTGTTGTTCTTAAAAAAAACTTTAGATTACTGAAAAGAACATTGAGAGTGATAGAATTTTTTAAGAGCTTTAAATTAAATATCTGATTTTTTTAGAGTAAAATTGTTAATTTATAATTTAATTAAAATTTTGACATTTGATGAGTCTTTAAAAAAGTTTTTCAACTCTTGTTTGAAGAATCTATGATTCTTATAACATATTTTTATTGTTTTGATGATGATTATATAATTGAAATTTTTAAAGAAATATATATATAAGATTCAAATTATCAAAAAATAAATCTTCTGAATAAAATATTATTTTAGAGCTATATATGAAAACAAAGAAGAATAATTATAAACATATTATAGTTTCTCAAATATATTATTTAAAGAAAAACTAGATGATAGTTTGATAACTATTTTTGAATAACTATTTTATTTGGATATTGTATATTTCCTTTACCACTATTTTTTCCCTAGTTGCTTCAACTCTGAATGACAATCATTGAATGATGGTCGTGTCCTCAAAAAAAACTGCTTTAGTTGGAATTAATTTAATGCCTGTTTCATTGATCTCTTTAGAATCTTCGCTCTCATGTCTTATGGAGCTCTTTTTACTCTCCCTTTTTTGTTTTTTTACTTTTATATACTTTAAAATTTGTATAGAGGTATGGATTAGAGAAAATAATAATAACAGAAATTTGTATAGGTATAAGTTAGGGAAAATAATAATGACAGAAATTTTTATAGGTATAAATTAGGGAAAATAATAATGACAAGAATTTTTATAGACATAAGTTATGAAAAAAATAACGATAATTCAATTAGTTAATTAATTAATTGATTTAATGAAAGAGGAGTAAAAAAGTAATTTTCCCAATAAATACCCTAGGTATAAATTGGAATAAGAAAATAAAATCCTTTCTATTATTCTTTGAATTTCTTTTTGGCTGGTAGAATTCCAGAGGATGTATGACTTTCGAATCTAGGGTTTGATGAACAAATTTCTCTAGGTAAGATCTTCCTTATTTTATTTTTCTAGATTTCTTTGATGTAGATTCTTTAATTTTTTTTTCAGTTTAGATGAACCCTTAAGAAGTCAGATTTATATTTTACTCTCGTTCTGAATTACTTTGATCAGTATGAGAATGAAAAAGTAAAAAAAAAAAAAAGAAAAAAAAGAAAAAGAAAAGAAAAGAAAAAGAAAAAAGGAAACAAATATTTAAGGATAACTTTTGAAAGAAAATAATAATAAACAAATAAGATAAATTTGAAAATGCTGAATTTTGTATAAATATATGTATTTGATGATGTTAAGATATATGTATTTTGGCAAGTAAAATTTTATTAAGAATTGAGAATTTATTAGATAAAGGCATATAATTAAAATAATTATTTACTTAATTATAGGAAATAAGATCCGTTAATAATACCCCATTGTCAAGTATGATAATTGCATTGAGTAAAGAGCTAGATGGAAGTATTGTGTAATAATATAATTTATAAAATATTATTAATATTATTTCTTTTTAGTAAAAGATTTAGTTCGGATTAAAAGCATAAAAATAAATAAATTATTAAAATAAGAGCCGAAAGGAATATGAGTTTTATAAAATTTGAAAAAACTACCTAATTCAAATAGTTATCATTTGAACAGTTGTAAGACTCGAGAAAATTCTAATTTCTGGAAAAGGGCAAAAATACGTAATTTCGAGTTAGAGCAGAATTTTTTTAGATCTGGGATAATGAAGCGGTTGCGTTCGGTCGTGTGCGAAATGCAGTAGCAACGTCGAATTTACAGTCAGGTCAGAGACAGTGTTCTTCGAGATTTACTGCGTTTTCGAAGAATCGTGTCAGTGTAGTAAAGCGACATCATAGTAGGACAAAGTGCCATAACGCATACTCATGTGACCTGTTGCATGAGTAGAGATAATCGAATGGGCCAGTAGGATAGTCTTACAGGAATGTCGAAAATCCAAGCTTAAGGAACATGATTGACATCTATTAAATTCTAAATGATGTAAAGGCGAAATAAGTCAAATAATTGATGTGCTTGTTTAGTAAAGAAACGTGCGAGGAGGGACCAAAGATGCGGTGGTGAGGTTAAGTTTTGATTTTTAGAGAAAGTACCTTCTCTCTAAGATCCAGTGATCAGTTCGGAATTGCAGGCGAAGCAGCCCGGTTACTGCAGTGACGTGGCGTGGGTACTGTTTTAGAGTTTCGAACAAAACTCCGTGAGGTAGGGGTTTTTATCCCTACTTGTTTTACTTTTGATTTAAGTACTTTGTTGATGATTCGGTTGGTTTGAGGCGCCCAGGCGACGTTTGATCGATTCGAAAACTTGGGCCGTGAATCTTTAGGGCGGAGTGGTGGGGCGGTCAGTGATGGGTGTGTGGACTGTTTGGGCACCTTGAGTCATAATTGACACAATAAATTATGTTGTGATGTGCATGAGGCCGGAAATGGCCATGGATTTCGGGTTCACGAAGTGAAACCGATGATTGGGTGTTTGGCTGTGAATAGTAACCAGATGGTTTTACTGTTCACATGAATAGTGTTTATGAAATATATTTTGTGGGAAAATATGCTTGGTTGAGTAATTCAAATTGAATTGCTCGTGTTTGCTAATTAGCCCATAAGAGCTAATTTTTGATGTAATATATTTAGAATTTATATAACATGTTGTTGTGATTTAAATTATGTAAATATATGCATGATGATATATTTGCATGTGTTATATATTGATTTAGGAAATAGCATAATACATTTCATATACATAGGAGTAACCTAAGGGTGGTGGCGAGTGCATGACACGGGATTTTACGAAAAGCGAGCATAGTTTGCGAATTTCACGGATGATTTTAAGAGAATGGTGTTGGGAGATGATTTGCGTCGGAGGAGCCATGTATTGTTTGGAAGGTTCTCGACATTAAGCCTCGGAGGGTGATCGTATTTTCTGCCGACGTCGGTAGTGTATTTTCAGAACAATCAGTTTCTTTTGAAAGCGATTTTTCTCATACATGGCTTAAGGCGGGTGTGAAGTCGATGAGGACTCGAGGTCATGGGTTGATCATTATGACATTCAAGTAGGAATACGCAATTTGCTTAGATGTGTGTTTCAAATGGAGCATTGCATAACCACTTGGTGGGGAGTAACCCATTTGGGCAGAGCCATTCTTGGCGATACTTCGCCTGTCGAAGAACATATTTTAAAGATCTGAGAAGGCGCCTGCGAAAGGCGGCTCTCTAGAGGCGGTTGAGAAGAAAGCAGTTTCGTAACTTTGAGTAATTTTAGTTGGATACATGTATTTAAAATGTTTTAAACTTTTAATATATAATGTATAAAGTAATTTATTAACTCTTGAAACTATTGTATAGTTGTTGATATGCTATATATTGATGAGCTGTTGTTTGTATGAGCCTAAGTGTGTTTTTACTCATGTTATATTACATGGCGTTGATTGGTAGATGGTGGTATCCAGAAATCTATTCAAGGACTCTACCCAGATTTTAAAATAGTGATTTGGGATTTGAGCATTCACGTGATATTCAGCGGGTTGACGGGTTGTCTTGGACCCCGGTGCAGGGCGTCTAACCGGTTGTCAATATGTTTGAGGTGAACAAAAAATCTAGTGATAAATAACTTTATAAATCTAGAATTTTATAAAATATTTAGAAACCCATTAACTTTTATTATTATGGATAAAATTAAAAATAATATCATTGTTAAGAATATCAAATTAGGAAAGTTTAAGAATAAATAAGTAATGATAATAAATAGTTCTTTCCTTAACTATTTTAGGAATCTCGTGAGGTGTTCTTTGATTTTGCTATTCAAAGATTTTGAGTACTCCTTTGAGGTAAGAGATATTATATATCTTTAAAAAAGAAAATTGTTTATTTACTTCATTTGATGATGAAAATTATTATAACGATTTATATATAATCTTGATTTTATGAAAAGTTTTACTTTTTTTATTTATTTGATTATTCATTGGATCAACAGTTTACTATGATTGTCACTTGAGATTTACTGCTGCAACGAAAAATGTGGAAATATGATGTTTTTGTAATTTGAACTTTTGAATGAAATATTTGATTTTGGTTAGTTGATTCGCCTTGTCAGCCAAGAATAATAGTTGACACTATTCGGCCTTTGTCAACGGAAATAATAACCATTCTTACATTTATGTTTGTTGTGAATCTGTTGGCGTTTGAACTAACCTCTAGCTAAGGAGTTCGGTTGAGGTTACTAAGTCTTAGTAGTGTTGGTTCAGTTCACCTTAAAGAAAATAGCAATTTTAATTAACCACCAATTTGAAAGTCTCACATGGATTAGGCTGTTTGATGTTGATGACAAAAGTATATTTGAAATGTATTTGTTGGACTTGATATGAAAGTGTTTGAATCAAAATTTCGATATGAAGTGTTTGATCACATTTGATATGAAACCTGATTTAAAATGGATGTGAGAATGTTTGAGAAAGTAAATTTTGTTAATGTTCCAACTTAATTTTGAATCTAAAGTTTGATTAAAAACAGCTCACATATGATTGAAAACTTTTTATCAATGAAAATGGATTAGTATTTTATTGTGAGCTTAAGCTCACTCCATTCGTTGACATATTGTCGAGGGTACTTTTAACTGATTTCCGGGTGATGAAAGCTAGGTTGGGATTCGTCATCATTAGGATTGATTAAAACTTTATGTTGGATTATGTTCAAACTAATAAGTTCATGTTTATGTGAAATGTTGGGTTTTAAAGTTTATTGAGAAAATCTTGGATGTGACATTGGTTTATATTGGTCTGGTTAGTTTGGGATCCCGAATATTGTTATATTCAAAATAGCTTTATATGACATGCATAATCGAGATTTGGATATTTAGAAGTAATTTTGTCGACATAAAAATTTGAATTTGGAGAATTTATGAATTTAGAAAGTTACGCATTTACTTTGAACATTTGTTGATAATTGGATAAAAATCTAATTATAAGGAAGGTTAGTGTCGTTTCACATTTCAAACCTTCAGATTGAAGATTTAAGGATATGAATTGACAATCATACCCCTATGATGGGTTTCGGGGCGTGACAACTTTTCTTTGAAATTTCATTTTACATTAATGTACGTTTCGTCGATCCGTTATATCGTACTTGGTTTCTGTAAACCATTATAATAATATAGAGTGCCTCATGTCGTCCTGAGTAAATGGTGAAGAATTCATTATTCAAAGAAATTATTTTATGGTGAAGAGTACTCAGAGATAAGCTATTTAAGCTTTTTTATGAGTAAATAATGAGAAATTTAGTATCCACATAGTTTAGTAAATGATTAAAAAAGGGAATTATATTAGGTGGAATGAAGCATCAAAGACTAAAGTAAAACTCTCAAACCATTCTACAAAACATGTGTCGACTCAATTATAAAAACATGAAGTTGAATAGTACTCCGCCTCAGCAAGACGAAATGTCATTCCTTCTTTTCTATCTTAATATAGGAGTTGAAAATCCACTTGAACACCGTTTTGGATGTTGTTAGAAGAATGAAGGAGGCAAGCCCCTAGGGTTTGAGCCTGATATCTTTATCGGCTGGCGCGACTTCCGTTGAAGGCGATCTCTCACGGTGGCGATGCGTTCACGATGGAAGGAACTCGTCCGCGGAGTTGAAGCGCGTGCTCCACGTGCGAGTCTTGATCTCCGTTGAAGCCACGACTCTCGAGGGTTTTATTTCTTTGCCCACATGCACGAGCTGGCTCAGGCGAAGGCGATCTGGGTGTGAGTGGAGGTTCGTTTGCGACGATGTGCCCAGGCGATTGTCTAGCGGTTTAGTGTTGGCGTTGATGATGGTGTTGGAGAGACGGTCGGACTTTCTTACTCTCCCTCATTTTGATGCTTCTTGCGATCCTCGAATTTGGTTTTCTCTGGTGAGCTTGGATGTCTCTGTTGATTGTGATCCCCTCTTTGAGATAGGATCTACACTTTTCGAGGCTGGTGTTTCCCATTCGACCGAGTTTTCTTGCCTGCAGGAAATATGTAAAACATTGAACTCTCGGGTTCTGAGAGGAAAGCTTGAGAAAAACTTAGTGAGTTCATCGAAGAAGTTTAAGTCTCTCCTCGAAAGACTCTGCCAGAGCAAGCTATGAGGCGATATATAGCTCAGGGTGCTCAGTGAGATAATTCCCTCGGGGTTTCGGATCATGCAAAACGTTATTCTCGCTAGGGCATGAGAGTGTTGATTTCTTCTCCTGGCAGGGAGCCTTTATTCTGTTGGTTTCTCACCTTTGTGTGAGTCACGATGGATTTGGGGTGGGTAAACTTTGGTGATTACGAGGGAGGATCGGGATGAGGATTCGTCACGGGGGTAGTGAAGCCATGATTACACTTTAAGCGATTTTTGTTTAGTGAAATTCATGCGATAAAACATTTCTAGTTTTCCACAAGGCCATCTGCGATCGATTGGTTAATCTGGAGACAGTGGGGATTCATATCAAAGATATTCACATAACGAGATACTTGTTCACGAATTCTTCCGATACGTGGACATGGCGTGTTTGTTTTGGATGGAGGTCCTTGGACTTTTGATAACTTTCATTTGGTCTTGCACCATTTTCCCAAACACAGAACAATACCGGCTACAATTCCGCTTTACCACCATTTGCTATTTGGGTACAGAATTACATTACGATGGGATGTATATATCGAGAAGAGTAGAAGGTCTGACTCGGGAATGCTATTGGAGAATTTGTATCTTATGACTGTGTTAAACATGGTGGCTTGCAGGAAGTCTTGTATAACAGAAGAGAGGAATAAGGTGAGGTTGGAATGTAGGGCGCTACACCACTTCTCGTTGGAAGAAAATAAGAAAGCGGATGGGTTGGTAATGCGTTAGTTTTCAATATGAGCGGTTAGGTGTTTTGTTACCTCGGTTTGCTTGGCCATCTCGGACGTCTTACGTCAAAGACTCTTCCATGAACGACAAGAAATTAAACGAATAGGGAGCATGGTTAGGAAGCTCTGGAAAAATCTTTCAAGTGGTAGATAAATAAGTGCATTGATGAGCATGGTATGGCGTTGAGTAATCTTTAGCAAGCATGTTTCAGATTGCATCATCAAGTGTGAGTAATAGGGGTAGTCTGAGAAAATACTCTTCTTTGTTAATTCACATCGATTAACCTTAGAATGTGGCGGTATCGATCACGAGGATAAGAAAGCGTAGGAGAGCGAGAAAAGCGGAGGTGGAAACGTTGACTTAGATTTGATGGTGGTGGAGAGGGGGTCTTACATTTTAGCAGAGGGATAGCGTCATCGATGGCCGTTATACGTGACTCTAGATACAACGATTACTAATCCAAACTCTTTTTTGGCGAGTCTGATGGGGCGGGGACCGCGGCCGTAATCAAGATACGGCGAGTTGGGTGCCGGGGTTTGAAGCGACTTACGGGCAATTCCAAAACCTTCGAGGAGATAAATTCGGTCCTCGCTCCATTGCTTAATTTTCTCATTGAAGCGTTAGTGAACAGTGAGAAAAGTGAGCAATTAGAAAGAATCCGGTTGGGTTTTGTTGAAAGTTTGTGGTTAACTGCAGAGTTGGCGAGGAGGAGTGGTCTCGCGTTACTTTGGAAGCAACCAATGACCTGTAATTTACTGAGTTTTCAGAATAATTTCATTGATGTATCGGTACGTAATGCCAACAAAAAGTTGTGTGGAAGTTGACATGCTTCTATGGTTTTCCGAGCGTAATAGAGGAAGGATTCTGGAATCTCCTTCGTATCTTGTAAATAACTCTTCTCTACCTTGGTGTATCTTCGAGGAGATTTTAATGATCTATTGTCTCTCCTTGCGATAAAATCGAGTTACATTGAGCATCCTAGCGGGCTCTTTAGGGTTTTTTGGAAGGCTATAAGCGATTGTGCACTTTCGAATTAAGAGCTTATGGGTCCTTTAGTTCACTTGGGAGCGAGGTAGAGGAACTCACGCCCAGGTTGAGAGCAATTTGGACGGGGCCTTTGCATCAGTCTCATGGTTCGAGAATTTCACAGTTGGCAGAGCTGCAATTGCACCGTCTCTTGATCCTTTCCCCATTCTTCTAAGGTTGGATATCACACACAAACCGGGGTATACTCATAGATTTATTTTAGGAGGTATGGGTTTCGGGAGCAAGACTTCAGCAAAATTTAAAGAGAGTGGTAACTGTCGTCGAAGCGGCAAAATCTATTAGGAGGCTATCCTTGTGTTCAGTCTCTATGGCTAAATGGGGAAAGAATTATACGGAAGAAAGTTTGAAAAGCGAATAAAGAATCTTTGTTGAGAGAAACTAGTGAATTGCGGAAAGGCAGAGATGATTTGGTAGTTGGTGAGTTCATAGAGTCGGAGAAACGGTGGATAGCCTTTTGGATCAAGAAGAAATTATCACGGAAACAACGGGTAGAAAAGATTTCTGGACAGGAAGGGACAGCAATACTCGTATTTCCATTCACAGTAAGCTTCTTGACTTAAAAAGCACAATCGAATCAGGAAGTTGAATAATCTTGAATGGTAATGTGTTTAGGACAAAGAGGGGTTTAAGTAATCTTGCGAAGACATATTTTTAGAAGGCCTTTTTCAAACATGTACAGAGAAAGAAATGTCGTGTGGTGAGCTTCAATAGAACACAAAATTTAGAATGGGAGGAGAATAATGGTTTGGTGACTCGGTTCTCAAGCTAGAAGAATTCATGGAGTACATTCGTGGAAATGTTACCGAATGAAGCTCTGGCCCGGGGATGGTTTGAACCCAGGATTTTACCAGCACTTTGGAACTTGTAGGCGAGGTATTCAGGGGCACTACGGTTGGTTGAAAGTTTATCTTTCACTAATCGAATGATACTCTGCTTTATGTTTAATTCCTAAATGTCTGACCCCGATCAACAGAAAGATCTTAGACCCATTTCTCTTTTACTAATGTGATTTACAAATTGGCAACAAAGTCTTCCTTGATATGAAACACATCTCTCCTACTCATTATTATCTCTCTGCCCTTTTCAGTCCGCCTTTCTTGTGGGACGCTCTATTCTGCGATAATGTCCATGATTGCTTGTGAGTTCTTGCATTATATGAAGCGTAAAGCGAGAAGAGGAAATGGGGGAAGTAGCATTGGCTTGGATATTAGTAAGGCTGTAGCCGTAGATTGGAAATTTTGCAACATATGTTCACGATTTTGAGTTTTGGCAGAGCAAGTGGATCAGTGGATTATGATGGCTATTATGCAGTGCGGTGTCTGTTCTTATGAATGGTTCGGAGGGTGGGTCCTATCGTTCCTAAACGAGGCTTCGTCAAGGTTATCCACCTACTCCCTCTTATTTATCATTTGTGCATAAGGGTTGTCGACTTTACTCGAGTCGACGAGAGATCTGGGATGATCAATGGCGGTAAGATTTGTGTCGTGGTGCAGGCATATCCACACTATTTGCCGATGATTCCTTCTTATTTTAAAACACAGGGAGGAAACTAGAGTGATTCACCGGATTCTTGAGCTATATGAGAGCTAATCGAGAGCTGACGATTAATCTCGAAATACGGGTATCATCATTCTCTCTTCCTATTCGGCGATAGCAACGTGTGTTACTCGACTATCTTGAGATTCTGAATAGGTATTAACGCGGGTAAATTTTGACTTTGCCATTGGTGGAAGATCAAGCGTGCTATAACTGTTCTACATCAAAGACACAATTTGAAGAGGATCCAGGGTGGGAAACAGATTGCTTTCTCGGGCGGGTAAAGTGTGGTGTTAATAGTTACCGCTCAGACTATTCTGACATACCGTGGTGTGTTTTTCTCTATTCATCTGAGTCATGATTGAGTCCAGAGAAAATGAGTGAATTAGTTTGGTGGGTTAGAGTTAGAGACTGGAAAAGGATTAATTAGCAGCACGATACAGAGCATTTCTCGTTAACTTCAGGAAGCTGGGTGGCATGGGTTTGTGACCTACGGTGTTTAATTTCTTTGTTAGGGTAAGGTGAAGAACTCACATTTACCACCCAACCACTAGTGACTCGTTTGTTCAAGGCCAAATATTTTCTCATACGACTATCTCTAAGTCATCCTTTGAGGAAATGTCAGAGCTTTGTCTGGCGTAGTGTTTGAGTCTTGAAAGAGTTGTCAATGAATATCAGTGGAGAGTGTGTGGGGATGGTAAATCATTTATGTATGGAGGGATGCACGGGTTCGTATTTTTGGTTTAAGAATTGGCACCACTCCGGCTCTGAAATTACAGATAATTTAAAGACGGATCTGTTGTTAGATGCGGGGGAAGAGGATGGGATCTGGTGGTTCCACTTTATTCACGAGAATAATGTTTCCACTGGCTGTTGTTCAATTCCACTCAGCATCTGTATCTCGATTGATTGATGTGGCATTATTCAAACAATGGTTTATATACGGTAAAATCATGCTATATAGAATGTTGACGGGTGACACTATGGCTTGAATCTAGGTTATATGCCTAGTTGGAAGTTGTGAAATTGTTTCTTCCCCTAAAATAATTTCCGCTTCTTATGGCGTTTGTGGCAATAGTTGCGTTCTGTATCGGTTGAACTCTTTGGATAAAGGTAATAGAACACAATGAAACTTGTTGTTGTGTGTTATTATTAGCGAGACGAGGAGCTAACATGTATCCCATATTTGCCGTCGGCCTCTGTTGAAGAATTTCTTCCTTCATCATTACTGTTAAGCGATATGACCTCTTGGAGTGAATTTTCTGTTTGATTTATCTGGATTGGAGTTGGGTGTTCTTGATCCGTTGTAATGTGTTCGATATGACGATTTATATGTGTTGTATGCTTGGAGCAGCGCAAGAATGTGAGAAGCTTGGAGAACTCCTCTATAGCGGTGAAGACGATGGCTTGGGTATGTGTTTCTCCGGGTGGCGTCGGCGCCGTGCTGAGTGCATCTTCTCTGCTACTGTGGCCCAGCTCATGGACTATTTTGAGAAATATGATTAGAAACTGCGTTGGAGAGTCTGTCTGGATGTAGCTATGTTTGTAACATTTATCGACCCATAGTTTTGAGTATCTCAGGCGATCTTGAAAGAATGATGGTAGGTTTTATGCACTTCTGAGCGTTCTTTGTTGCCTATCTTTTGTAGTGTGGCGAGGCATTCTAACGCTTATTAGGGGCTCTACTGTGGCTTTTCTTTGAGGAATTCCCAGTTGATCTGTGGATTGAAGCTGGACTCTTTGTGAATTTGTGCCGGTTTTGTCTTCTCCCTTTTTTGAAGCCTGCGAATATGGTTTTTAATTTAGGATTGTGTGTTGCAGAGGTAAAGGTATTGCTACCTGTTCGGTTTGTAAAGAATAGCGACAAAATTGACCACAGCTCATGTTGCAGCTAAGCATTGCTTTGTTTCAACGCTGGTCTCTCAGTCTTTTGTCATCATTCTTGCAGTTTGGAGGAGGTGTGACCCACAGACTTGTCATCTGCAATGAAGGTTCCTCATTCTCTAAAGTCTTGGAAAAAAACCTGCGGATTCTTTTTACCTTAATCCATATTTTGATTTAAGGGAAGAAAAAGCTGTCCATCTAAAAACCTAAATTCTTCCGTAAAACTTTTAAATAAGTAAAATCCTTTAAAGGTAAAAATGTGTCTTGTAATGTTGGAAGAAAGCAAAAGCAAAAATAGTTTATTTTGAAATGAGTAATTGTGTTGGTTAATAAATCATTTTGAAACGAAAATATTAAATGTAATAACAATAAAATGTCTTATGTGATCTAATAAAAACAACTAAATTCTTTACTTAATAATCACTACTTGATTACATTAACAAAAATCTATTATATATCTCTTGAACCTAAGTATATTAATGTACAAATGGTGTTACATTTAAGAAAAAGCCTTCGTTCAAATGCATTTGAATTGCGTTCGGACGCATTGAGCAAACATGTCACAGAATTGAAATGCGTTTGGACGCACTGTGACTTGTTTGCACTGGCATTTAATTAGATAGTCATTTTATGTGTTGATCTTGAATATATCCTTACTAGAAATTCAAGTCTACTCCACTGCAGTTCAAGTCTACACCGCCAGTGCTCAAATCCTCTATGATTTAAATGTTTTTACTTTACATATAATGTGAGAAAATCGTTACCAAAAAGGGTTTTAAGTTTTATTGATTCTCAAGAGAAAAACCATGTATGAAAATATCGTGAATATATCGGTAAGTATCGACCTGATATTAGGAAACTGAGAGTCGGTTAAAGCAAATATTAGGGCATAACTCTTGTATTTGTGATATATTAAAAAAAATAGATATATTGACGAAATATCGAGTGTCCACAACACGCGTGCGTGGACTTGAAATTCTATAATAAAAATCTATAAAAAATCGATGATTATCACCGATATATCTCGATATTCATCTAATTATCATCTTTTGAACTTATAAATCTCTTTTAAATTTTAGCTTTATTTTGCCTTGATGCTCATACAAAATTTATTATTATATGGAAATTAGCTTCAATTTTGTCTTGATACTCACAAAGTATTATCACAAGTGAAAATTTGTTGGATTAAAAAAAAGAAAATAAATTTTATTTCAAATTTAAATACTAGGTATCTAGTAAGGAAACTTGGAAACTTAAAGACAGAAAGAATGTATTGGGCTAAAAACATAAACTATTTTCATACCAAATTTTACTATTGATATCCCTAAAAACATATATTTAATATGATTATCTGATGCTATTTTCATCATATTTTATTATCAATAGATAAGAATATTAAGTAAATTGTAAAAATTTAATTGAATAAATTGTGCTGAAGTATTAAATATGTATCTCATTCCTTATCTTAAAATTATTATAATTCTATACATTTTTATATTTATCCATTTACTTTTGTTTAATTTTGTATATTGAAATAAAAATTGTGATTTTTCCCAAAAGTTGCTTAAATATTTATTTATAAGTTCTACTATATTTAAAATAAAAATAATTTAATAAATAAATTATCAATATATCTTTATAATTTATTACTTAAGTAAATTATTTAAATGGATAATTTATTCATACTTTAAATGTATTTCAATGTATTGAATGCATTTACCAGTATTAAATATTTTGAAAAATTTTCTTATTATCTATATAATATTTATTTTTAATAATAATGAAAAAATAAAATAATAATAATATTTAATATTATAATATATGTATAATGTGTCTAACTTATTTAATTTAATAATTTTATAATTGCAAATCTATTAGATTTCTAATCTACCTTAGTAAGATATGAATCATATCTAACCACTAATTAAGATATGAATGATTTCTTATTATCTATATAAATAATAATATTCATATTAATTATAAATTCTAAATTAAAAATAACTACTCATTTTTAGAATAATATTAATTTAAGTAATTATAGGAAAATAATATAAATTATCAATTCGTTTAATCTTACTAGCTATTTTATTTGTTTCTGTTTTTATTTGGAAATTCTAAGTGTTAATTATTACAGACTATTATACTTTATAGTGTTTTGTTTATATATACCGACTTTTTTTTTCAGAGTAAACTTTATTTGTAAATATCAAATCGATATTTCTGAAATATTTTGATATATATATAATCTAAGTACTATATATGATGTTCTTGATTTTTTGATCCTTGAGAACAACAATCGACTAAGAAAAGGCCTTTTTCATTCTGTAATTTGACCATATTAGAAAGGTCATGTAGCCAATACAAAGGAAATAAAGGGATATCTTTGAGACTATAACAAGGGGCCCCATTTAGGGAGAGAAATAACATATTATAATTCCATCCTCCCTCGTTGAGTCTGATGAGGAGTAACAGCTTGAACCTAACTTGAAACTATCTGCGAAAATCTAGTTGGAAGAGATTTTGTAAGTGTCAACTTGGTTGTGCGAGTGGAGATGTGCCAGAGTACAAACCTAGTTTGTATTCGGGGTTGGAGAAATTTTGTAAAGGTGTCATGGGTTGTGCGATGAAGGAATCTTCTTAAAGAAGTACAAAACCTAGTTTTGTATTGATCCTAAATCAAGTAACATAATCTATTTCTATAAATGCCGTTAGTTCATGGAAAATACAAGATTTTTTTGGTGATGTGGAGGGTGGCACGGGTTACACCACCTAGAGAGGAGGCAGGGCGGTGGAAATATATCAAAATCTAAAGGAGAAGGCCATCACACATTGTTATGAATGTTTGGCATAGTAGAAGAACAGAAATTATTCTGCTTGTTTCTTGGACTTCAGGAGATAAGAATAGAGCAAGATAAACATGCCCGTGTGGGGAGATATCTTTGGGTGTCTGGCACGCCTAATTAGCATCGATGAAGGCCTCAAGAGGAAGTGTCTGAGTGGGAAAGGAAATGCACAAAGAAAGCCATAAGATAGCAGGGTAGGTGAGTGGTAACATCCCTGATGAGGTTGATGAGGAGTCTTTGACAAATTGACCCTGAGTTGATGAGCTATGAGGTATATCCATGAGTAAAATTCAAGTAGAAGTTAGGGTAGCGGTGACCGGTACGAGGCCGGATCGAAAGGAGGAAGCACTACATCATCAACATATGAGCCTGAAGAAGAAGGGTGGCATTGGAAGAAGTCATACAGAGAGTCTAACACAACAAAGAATGTGTGTTATACTTGTGTTGAGTGAGATATAGGCCATGAGAGCTCTGGGCAAGCTCAACTCCCATGAAATATCAAGCATGGTCAAGGTCCTTGACTGAGAAGGTACAATCAAGGAAGGTACGGGCCTAGTGCAGAAGAGTCTCATTTGTCCTAGTGAGGAGAAGATAATTAACATAAACCAGAGGAGGGCCATGTCAGAATCATGACGAAGAAGGCATGGATCTTTGAGGATCAGCTGGACACCAAGCGAGGCGTATGCCAGGAGTTTAACATTAAATGTGGGAGAAGCAGCTTGGGGCCATATAAGAAGTTGGTGGGGCGATGAAACATGTTCGAAGGTTGTCAGAGAGGGCGCCGAGGAGGGGGAGGAACAATGCATCATCAAAATCCTCTTCAATCTAAAGTGACCAGTGGACAGAGGCATTATTGATGAGGCAGAAAAAGAAATGGGCTAAGAAGGAAGGCTGTAGCCACAATAAGGAGGACCCACGAATGTGATACATCTTAGCTATTGGAGAGAGAAAAGAAACTATCAATATAGTGAAGGCCTCGATATGATCCCATATCCTTTGGCCATTGAATGGGCTTTAAGGTGCTGTGAGCCATCGAGGCTCGGGTTTCATTTTGTAGATCACTAGAAAGTCAACCAGGTGTTTTCCCTAAGGGAGAGAGGAGAAATCCCGGGTGTTTATGAAGCGAGGGCTTGTAGATCTGACTGCGTAGCATAGAACAACTAAGAGAAGAGCCTTCTCCAGCGTAGAGCGTGGAGCCCTCGTAAGGCAGAAAAAGTCCATGTTGCAACATGGGAGAGAAAGATAAGTCCATATTGCTCGAGTAATGATAATCATAATAGTAAACATCAATGGCTCTTGTGTAGCATTTTGTCGATGGGACCGTGAAATCAAATGTATCAATCGACCCGCATGCTATAGAAATATCACTAGTTGAAAAAGTACTCTGTTGCTTTTCTAATGTGGACATATAAATTACAGCCTTGATATTGTAAATCCTTGTGAAAGGATATAACAGATCTGGGAGTAGTAATGGAAGCATGGGCGATAAACGCCTATGCCTAAAACATTTATCATATTTGCAAAATAGTGGGGCCTTAAAAACAATAGAAGAAAGAGACTAGAATAGCTCATTATTTGTTGTGTTATCTGTACCAGGAAACTGTTATATTCAACATATAATATTCAATATGTGGGAGTGTCCCCATAGCTTCCTTTGGTTATAATTTTGGTTCTTGATCAAGGGCTTTCAATATCTATATTAGAGTGTCCCTATATAGGATCCCAAAAATTGTGAAACTCAATTAGTTAAAAAAAAATTACGTGCCCAAGAAATTTTGACCAAAGTGAATTGACCAAAAGTTTGCTCATGAAGATTGAGTGCTCATGTTCCTTTCCTGCATATGCATAGCGCACTTCTTGTTGAATTGGAAGATGTTCCACATTCACTATATGGCATTTGATGAGCTAACTACATTCTGAGAATACCTAATTCTTCATTGTTAAAAGGTCTAGTTCATTGAGTGCTATGTTTACTCAGTTTGTTACTATTTTGCTGTTTTTGAGTTCCTTGTACAATCTGCGGTACCCATGTAATTTTGAAGCAAATTACTCTATGGTGTGCCTTGTCATTCCACAAAATGCTCGCATAATGCTGCCTTATCTTCGTTATAATTCTCCATATCTCCCAGCACTATCACATTTATTTCATCCCTTCCATGTTGATCTTGTGTATCCTCTTCCATTATTGCTCTAGGTACGTCTTCTCTTTGCATTAAGATCAACGTAATTTGAGTGTCTTTATAATATGTTGTTCAGTGGGACAAGAGCAGACGGATCTTTCACTTTGTTTAGATACCAGCTAGCATAAATAGATCTTATTTAGTTGCGGCATTGGATCCATCAAAGAATATATGATCTTTTACATAGTTTGTATTCTTCATTTAAACCATGAAATTGCATAACTTTTTGTGACTGAAGAAAATCATTAAACATTTTCCACATCACATGAAAAAAGGTACAAGATTGTATAACACTTAATTACATCCCATGAAACATTTAGTAGCATAACAAAGCGATAATAGTTTGATTACCTTGTAAAGTGTTACCAATCTCTTTTCTGGGCGATAAATTAGAGGCCCGTGCTTTCTCCATCACGAAGGCTTGATTTAAACCGCTTAGATCTCTGTGATCTTGCATCTAAAAGGATTTGAGTTTCTTTGCAAATAGAGTTCAATAGCTAAGACAAACCATATGTCGACTTTTCACCAACCAATGTGTACAACGTGGGAGTTCACCATTGGGAGAGGATTGATGGTTCATCTATGAAACCTAACCTTTGCGCCTTGCTCTACTTTTTAATCTTTACTACTCTCCAAGGGAGAAGAGATTTGTATCGAGTGGCACGAGACGAAGACCATTCTCGGATGATGATATTCTCTCGAGATTGAAGACATCTTCATCCGATGTGCGGACTATCGTCATCGAATCTATTCTATCTCCATATGTTTAAGAGTGTGGTGTTGTGGATTATGGATTGTTGCTCAGGCTTCATTAAGAAACTTGACCTACAGTATGTTTGGATGCGAAAATTTTCTCCTTCGGATAAGACCTGCGTGATACCGCGAGAAAATGCGTAATCGAAAGGTTTTATTCGATTCTGAGAATAACAATAAAATTTGAAGAAAAGGAAGCCCTCATATCGGGCCAAATACATGACCAAAGGTCACGTGGTCGATCAAAAATAAAAGGAATATGTTGAATATAACCGGGAATGGAATTCCATTGACGAAATACTTTTCACAAATTATTAATTTTTGTTGATAAAATATGTTTAAATCATCTAAAGTTTTAAAGTGTCTACCAAACCATTTGGATTAATGATTTTGTATGATGTTTGTCACCCACTAGACAAATCGCTAAAGTATATAAGCAAAATCAAATTTCAACACCAAAAGTTTTTAGTGATGAAAAAAATTTCTGGAAGGAAGTTTTCTAACAAAACATTTCTCTCGGCAATAATACAAGAATTTTCATCTTTGAAAAAATTAAACATAAGGGTTCATTAATTCGAGTAATAATTAAAAGAATTCATTTCATTGGCATATCTTTTTACTAACAAATTAGATTTTTAGTCTCTATTGTCTTGATTATTTTTAGTAACAAAAATATATATATATATATATATATATACTATATATATATATATATATATATATATATATATATATATATATATATATATATATATATGCTCTATATATATATATATATATATTATTTAATAAACAAATGATCCCAATGTGTGAAGAGGATTGAAGTTAGTGGGGGAATGAGAATGACACATGCAGTGGGCGGAAGATAGAGAGAACTCTTGGCTTTCATATGATCTCTTTCGGCAAGGTGAAGACCCTTTTATAGGCTTCTCGGATGATAAATGTCCATGAACCTTATTAATGAGATTCATTGATGAATCTACGAGATTCATTATTTGTGACATGAATCTACAAGATTCATTAATAAACCTATTAGGATTCATAACTATTTTCATGTATGTGGTCATTCCATTTATAACACTCCCTTGAATAGCCAAACTACGAAGAATATAGCCTCATTAAAACCTTACTAGAGTAAAACCCATTAGAGAAAACCCTAGTGAAGGAAAAGAGTACATGAACTGTATCCGTTATTTGAAAGAAAAACATTACAAGAAAGAAGAAAAGAAAGAAAGGAAATCAATGAGAGAGAAGAAGATTATTGCCCAGTGATTATTTTAATGTCTTTACTCCCTTTTGTCTACATCTCTCATCCCATAAGACCGTTAAATTTGTCAATAGTCCAATTTTGGATACTAGTTCTTCAAATTCTTTATGGTAGTGCCTTTGTAAATATATATCGGCGAGGTTAATACTAGATCGAACTTGTTGAAATCTAAGATAACACCACGCTCTTGGATATCTGTGCGTAAAGAAAGAATTTTGGGGATGGCTAACTAACTCCATCACCTTTGATCTATCCGGAAAAGCACTTCATTGCTATGCATCTTGTATTATCTTCATACAAAATTGTTGGTACTTCTCTTTGATAGACAACCCATGTTTTTATGGATATGATTGATTAGTAGAACCTTCAGCGACACATTCTCGACTTGCTTCATGAATTGCTAGGATTTCTGCATGGTTTGATGATGTGGCCGTAATTGTTTGCCCATGGAAACATGAATATAAATGGAACACTTACCACTGCTAGGAAGACATAACCGTTTGTGATGGAGTCCATTGTGAGGATCGGACCAAAAACCACATCTGCATAACCTACTAATCGGACTTGAATGAAAGAATAATATAAACCCATTATCTATATTAGCCATCTGAATATACCTACAGAAATATCTGTTTAACCACTTGCATCGATAATATCTTCTTGTAGGGAAGAAACTATATCCACTAATAGATTTAATGCAAATATTATATCGAATTAGAAAGTGTGACTAACGGGTCCATTAGTGCACTATGGCACTGAGATATAAAGTACTTAAGGACAGCAGTTCTTCATCATTTCCTTAATTTAGGATCCTTATAATTTCAAGTGATCACAACCATCGAATTACTTAATGAGTGTATATATCCATATAAAATCTTTTAAGGATCTTTGATATATAAGTAGATAGGTGCATAAAAATTCCATCCTTACAGTGTTCGATGCACCCTTAAAGACAAAAATCTTGTTCTCCCAGTCTTTCATTTAATTCGTTTTGTGGGCTTTGTTTCGACCTTTTGAAACTCTTTAGGAGTTCGATGATGTTTTAATCATCAACATATCTGCAATTATCTAAATTGTGTTGATATCTTTATAAAACACACGGGCAAATAGAGGTCATTATTATATCCTTGTTTCAACAAGTATTAGGTTAAAGCGATTTTTACCACATACGTCACCTTGTTTTAAGCCATGAAGACTATTTGCGGTTTACATTGAATAAAGCTCTCATGGGTTGAGTCACCCCAATCGAGCAAGCTGTAATCCTTTAGGAGTTTTCATATAAAATGTCATTATCAAGTGAGCCGTACAGGTAGGCGGTGATTACATCTATGAGGGCGCGTTTCGAGTTTTTCATAAAGCGCGGGACAATTAAAAATCTAAAGTTGGCGGCGTCCGCCATGGGGAGGGAATATGTCTCTTCATAA